>JARACY010000449.1:0-94200 GCA_029255725.1 Scrobipalpa atriplicella
CCCCATTTACGATTACCATGCTCACTGCGCTTGGCAGACGGATTGGCAAGCAGAGAACAAGTTAAGTATTACATTCACAGGAAGTTCACATTTATGTACTTATGTCTATCGATCTATCTATTTAGCCTATGCTGGCCCACTGCGGAGCATAGGCCTCTTCATATATGCGCCATTCTTGCCGATCACATTTACACAGTTCAGAAAATCTTCGTTATTTATCTCAAACCTAACTAAAAACGGCGCTTAGACATTTTTCCCCGTATGGAAGATTTTATATCTTAGCTAATAAAAAAGCGATCTTATAAAGTAGCTAAGAGGTAGGTAAAATGACTAACACGTCTACCTAACTGCTACAATAAAGCCAAATAACTTTCCTCAGGAACTCGACGCTTGTTTATTATGTAGTCGGAAGTGTCATAAAACAACTACTTTTTACGAGCCCCTTAAACTGGATACGGCCCTGGAAAAGTCTTAAGGCAGACGTAACAAAAATTATGTAATGTTTGTTATGCCATTATTATTGTTTTATAATCTGTATAAAAAGTTTGTTTGTTCATTAATAGTTTAATTACGTAATTAAGTATAAGTGCCTGAGTTTTTTAATTATATAGACGAAATAATGAAAATTTTCATTCTTGGCGGGGAGCAATAGAAAACATGGAATGTCCCAGCTGCTTTCATTACGGTCATACTAAGTACAGAAGTTAGTGTAGATAAAAAAGATTTTAATATATTTCAAATTAAGAGGATTCGACAACAGTACATATAGGTAGTTAGTTTCAACAAATTAGTTCTTTCAAAAATGAAGATCAAATGGTACGAGTAGCCCTAAACTTACCCACCACGACACGACGCCGCGGAAGACCCCCCGCCACTTGGTTGACGACGGTACAGAAAGACCTTCTTCTTCTTCTGTCGTATGGGTATCAAGTCGATCGACCCGATGAACCCTGGTGTCAGAGTTTTTAAACCGCCTAATAGCATAGCTAATAGGCCTCCGACATGGTTTGTGTAACGACCACTATAAATGACAGCGACCGGAACCGACGGCTTAACGTGCCCTCCGAAGCACGGAATCCTTTTTCTCCTCGGACAATCAGGTGATTCGGCCTGCAATGTTCTAACCAAACTGGGGAAAATCTCACAAAGTGATAAATTAACAAATATCAACTTTGTGTTCTCCCCCTGGGAATCGAACCCAGGACCTCCGGATCGAGAGCCCATGGCCCAGACCACTAGACCACGAAGGCAGTTACAGAAAGACCTGAAAGAATCCGACATAGACGCCGAAACAGAGAAAATAAAAGAAGAAAACTTGATTTAAATCGTGCGTTCGAAAAATGAAATGGAATAGGAAGAAAAACAATTTTTCGAATAAAGAATTTTGACAGCTACGCCCGCTAGCTGGAGCGATAGTGGCGCCCCTACTGGTGGGAAAGCGGCGTAAACACGACGGCATTGCGCCGACTCAGAACGAAATTTTATTTGTGGAAGCAATAAAATATTCGTGCCATTGGCTGGTAATTGTATGGACGCTCCCATTGATGTTTGTTTTGAAGAAGTTACTGAAATGATGACTCGTAATCGAAAATATCGGGCGATAGAGAAACTTTTCGAATGTCTTCTCCGACTCGTTGTTTACACGCAAGTTCTGGTTCGATATTTGAATTTCGTCACCTTACTTTTTATTGTTTCGCTGTATCAGCCAGTTCTGTATTCAAATTTTCATTATTTCGTCTATATAATTAAAAACTCAGGCACTTATACTTAATTACGTAATTAAACTATTAATGAACAAACAAACTTTTTATACAGATTATAAAACAATAATAATGGCATAACAAACATTACATAATTTTTGTTACGTCTGCCTTAAGACTTTTCCAGGGCCGTATCCAGTTTAAGGGGCTCGTAAAAAGTAGTTGTTTTATGACACTTCCGACTACATAATAAACAAGCGTCGAGTTCCTGAGGAAAGTTATTTGGCTTTATTGTAGCAGTTAGGTAGACGTGTTAGTCATTTTACCTACCTCTTAGCTACTTTATAAGATCGCTTTTTATTAGCTAAGATATAAAATCTTCCATACGGGGAAAAATGTCTAAGCGCCGTTTTTAGTTAGGTTTGAGATAAATAACGAAGATTTCTGAACTGTGTAATGTGATCGGCAAGAATGGCGCATATATGAAGAGGCCTATGCTCCGCAGTGGGCCAGCATAGGCTAAATAGATAGATCGATAGACATAAGTACATAAATGTGAACTTCCTGTGAATGTAATACTTAACTTGTTCTCTGCTTGCCAATCCGTCTGCCAAGCGCAGTGAGCATGGTAATCGTAAATGGGGAATGCCAAAATTCTGAATTGGACTATAGCGGATGATGTAGTTCTAGTATACCTAAAATAGACGACTATGCAGTATCTCAAAATACGATTCTAGAATTTTGTTAAAACCAACAACTTCTTGGCCCCACTTATCTTAGCACCTGGGTACCTCCCTGGATATTAAAGCTACGTTGCAAGCTTTAGGGAGCAGCTAATCAGACTCGGAATATTTGTGTTTGAGGAACTAACGAAGGCTGCAGCGAGCGGTGCCAAGACTACGTGTTCAGAACGTAGCTACTACGTTGTGAGATATATCACTTTGTTCTGATTTCATAATTATAGAGGGAATGAAACTACGCTAATGAAGTGACAGTGCTGAATGTGCCTTTAGTTGTGGTAGTTACATAGGTAGTTGTTTTTATGTTTTTTGTGATGAGGAAGGTGTTTTCTTTAAAATTCAGATAAATAAAGAGGGGGATAAAAAGAAAAGAAAAATAAAAAAAATATAAACGAAAAATTAATAAAACATGCACGGCTTCTTGACTCTTCCTGTGGGAATCTTAAATATCATGTTAAATAAAATATTTTTTTAAATTGGTCCAGTAGTTTTTGAGTTTATTCATTACAACCTTTTGTAAAACGAAAATTCATGAAATACAAATCTTTCCTATATAACTAGAAACTACAGATAACAAACCTGAAACGAACATTTGAAACCAATTCTGTCCAATTCTTGTAAGCAAGGCCAAATACACGAGTTCCAGAGAATAATTAATACTTGCGACTAATCAAAAGGCCTGAAGGAAGGCAACCTCAACTTGGTCGGATTATGTGAACATTAATTTGATTACGTCTCCATATAGGACTTGCGCAGGGCCTTGTGCACGTGTTCAGTTATAGTAGGCTGAGAATATTATGCAAAAAATAATTGTTTTTTAAAATAAAAATTTGCCGAGCATCATCGTCGATTTTGTAAAAGGAAATTTTATGCTTTATTGGCGAATGCAAATTACGAGTGAACAAATTAAATATTAATACATTCAAACCCCTGGTTTCCGAATAGAAACAACTACCTTGTACCTACATTCTCTGTAACATTATCGTTCATCTTTACAGAAACGTGTCAAATTTTCATATTACTTTTTGTACCTACTCAGAATTCTAGATTATCATTCCAATTTCAAAAAATAAATAAAGCGAAAAATTAAAATCCAAAACGCACTCATCTTTCCCCTAGTGGTGACAGGTGTCAATAGGTGTTCAATGCATTGCCCTACGTGGGCCATAAAACCGTATTAACCGCCATCTGCTTATTTTCCCAGCTATATCACAAAGTGCACAAAGCCTTTCCTGTCTGGGATAAGCCTACTTAAACTTGGTTAATATTTTTTCGGGTCCAAAACCTTTAGAGGTACGAACCCTTCGAAACTAAGTTACAGCCTGCACATAGAAATTGTAATTTGATTACCTCGGCGACGGCAACTAAAACTATTTACCATGGGCCATAGCGTTTATGCCTTTGAAGCAAGGCTTTATACCTATGTATACCAGAATAATCATACTGGACATAGAGCAGTAAAACAGCAGCAGTCTAACACCTTTCACCGGACTTATTAAGGCTTGTATTTATAAAGCTATCTCAAAATTGAGAGCAATATTAAGTACGGATTTGACAGATCGTTTTGTACTGAAATGACATTTCTGATACGAAATCAAACTCGCTGTCACTCTTGAGAGCTAATTACAAATACGGGCCTTAAAGCTGTTAGCTTTTAACTTAACTATGTTTACGGAAGGTTTTTTAGGTAATAATCTTCTTCTTTTTTGACATTTTTTGTCACAATTTTATCTTGATACAAGGCTTACAGATTAAGTTGGAGAGGTTTAAGAAAGTAAGAATATGTATTGCTAAGTATGGTACCTAATAGGTTGCAGCCGTTGCAGGCTTTGGCCTAAATTGCAGTACGCCTGCCATCATATTCCTTTAGGTAATTTCTACAAAACGCCCGGGAAGAGGAGTAACTGGGACATAATAATATGTTTTTCTAATGCTCCCAGTCTAGCATGGAAGAAGATAAGTCGATGATAGGTATTTCATAATATCCTGGTACTTTCCCAGCTTAAGTCGTGTTCAAACATTTCAAGGAGGCACTGGAAGGCTTACTCGGAGTTTAAGGGATTCACATCGTACTGGTGACAGGAATAGGATTACACGAGAATTTCGGAGAAAATATTCATTTTCGATTTTCGGTAAATTCTCGGGACGGTATTAGACTGATACGAAGAGTTTGTCTTTTGTAATATTTTTTGGGTTCCAAACCAAAGCGTTGGGCTGGTTTCAAATGGCGGATGCCAAACACGCGGGTTTAAATCCTGTCGGCGGATGAAATTTTTGATTTGTTATAATAAATATTGAAACTAAAATAAATCATCTACCTATTCTGATAAAAATATTTCTTTCAAGTCTATTAGCTTTTTTACAATACGGCGGTAAAGTCGGTGAAGTTCAATTTTCGTCGGTTATTGGGACTTTTCTTTGTACATAAGTAGTTCTTATTTGAAATAATAGTTTCTGCACCGGCTTCACAAAATGACGGTTAGCGCGTGGATATGGCCACTACTACACGTAAAGGAAAGGAATTAAGGCCCGTATTTATAATCAGCTCTTGAGACTGACAGCTAGTTTGAGTTCGTTTCAGAAATGTCCTTTCAATACAAAACGGTATTTTAATAAAAAAATCGTTTTTGACATTTCATAAAAAGTTGCTGATTTGACTATAGTAGTCAAATAGCGTTGTCCCTTTCAATAGGTAACAGTGTGAGTGATGCGCGCTGCAGCCTTTCATTTTGTAACTTTTCTCCAGTCTGAAGCAACGTGACACGACGCGGCGCGTACTTTTCAAAAGTGTGATACAATATAGAACCTTACTAACTACGCAAAAAGATAGACATTACATTGGCTTGAAAATTCTTCGTGGCATCGCGATACGCCGCGCTACGCTACGCAGTGCAGCCTGTCACTTTGTGGTACAGTGACATGCATCTTCAAGCAGCTTTGCGCCGCGTTGCGTCTCTTTCTGGTTTGAATTGAAATATAGTTACAAATTTTAGCCTGCCATTTATTTAAATATAGTTTTTTAAACCTGACAAATAAAGATCTTCACGAACCGTTGACGGTTTGGTTCCTCTCTAGGTATAGTTATACATATTACAATGCAAGTAGTAAAGTACGTAACTTTGAGACATATAATAATATTTGTAATTCAAATAAACTTTGATTTAATGGTTTTGGCTACCAATTATGTTTTTACAAGCGTATTTGTAAATAAATGCATATATATAACAGCAGATCAATGCTACGAAGACTCGTAGCACCGTAGCACTCTCTACAAAATTACGTAGCATATTGGTTACAACAGTGGTACAGATAGGTTGGTATTAACTATAAGATGATCCATTATTGTAACGGCTTAATTACTATTAGACATGCGATTAGATTAGGGTATTTGTATTTTGATCTCGTAATTTACCCTCTCCAAAATAAACGCCTTGAACCGGAACGCACGGGATATCAAATTACATAGCGGTAGAAATAAGCTTTTAGTTATTTGTATCTTGCTATAAGAATAAATCAAAGTAATAAAAAAAAAGCTACTTACCAAGTCAATCAGTTGGGACAGCCGCAGACCAAGTTTCACAAGTACCGTGTTGTTGTTTTTATCAACAGGTCGAATAAGTCTATTATAATTACTCAGTAGATCATCGTACAGTCTTTTCGCGTCCGGGTTACCCAAACATACACCGCATACGGCAAAAAACACCAACAAAAATACACGAGACATTTTGTTTGGCACTGTAATACTTCGTCTTCACAACCCTACAGACAAAATTAGGTTAGATTTTATTCGATAAGAATCAGGCTGCACATACTGGCTGAATACAGAGAAAATAAAAGAAGAAAACTTGATTTTAAATCGTGCGTTCGAAAAATGAAATGGAATAGGAAGAAAAACAATTTTTCGAATAAAGAATTTTGACAGCTACGCCCGCTAGCTGGAGCGATAGTGGCGCCCCTACTGGTGGGAAAGCGGCGTAAACACGACGGCATTGCGCCGACTCAGAACGAAATTTTATTTGTGGAAGCAATAAAATATTCGTGCCATTGGCTGGTAATTGTATGGACGCTCCCATTGATGTTTGTTTTGAAGAAGTTACTGAAATGATGACTCGTAATCGAAAATATCGGGCGATAGAGAAACTTTTCGAATGTCTTCTCCGACTCGTTGTTTACACGCAAGTTCTGGTTCGATATTTGAATTTCGTCACCTTACTTTTTATTGTTTCGCTGTATCAGCCAGTTCTGTATTCAAATTTTCATATTTTTCTGAAGTCGTGTGTGTAGAGATGCTGGCCGATTTTTTTCTTCTTAGAATACATAATTTACGGCACGGCGTCGGATCGATGTGTAGTACGCCTGCGTGGTGGCTCATTCATGGGTTGTTGCGTGCAGTAGTAAGGTCGGGAATTATAGATGGCGTTGGCGTCGCAACGGCAATTAATTTAACTTGTTTGGTCTGGAATGCGCGTTTGTCCACTGTTCAAATTACTGTGTAGATGTGGGGATAGGTAGAGTTGTGCGATTTGGAATGTTGTTCTGTTTTGTGGTGTTTGTTCTTACTAATTCAAATGTTATCAAAGTTTAATATTATTTGTTTGTTTTAAATGTTATTGAAATTGCTGTTTAATATTTAAAAAATATAATTATGTTTCAAATAGACACTAAGAATTAGACCAAATAAAATCATGAAAAAATTACGTTAAATTAATTATTAAATTACTTATTTCTCAACTATACATACCTACCTGTGGATTACAGAAATAAAATCTACATTCGACAACATTTTTTTTTTCATCAGAAAGGGCCACGAATTTGAACTTAAATAAATTCAGTCCATATATTTTACCGACATCAAATACCACAGATTATTAACAACACAGTAGAGTGACCTTACAAAGTGGCGTTATACCGTATAGGCAGAATCGATTACTCTTGACTATGCGAACGAAAGCGATCGCGACCTAACAGACCAGTCACCCTCAAAATTAGAAATTTTATAGTTTCCCAGCACAGATAAAGTCCGGTATAGACCATCGTGCATAAAAACATCTTTATAATTTTCGAGCAAATAACATTTTTATTTTACTTGAGATACCTACCTACTTACTATCAAGTATCCAACTGAAGTAAAACTGCTAAGGTCTCTGTTTATGTAATCGGGGACTATTAAAAGGGTTTTTCGCCGTATCTGACAAATATTGAGGGAAATTTTAGATTGAAATAATGTAAGTAGGTATAACTTTAGTCACAGGCAGTCAGCACATTACACCATGATGCCCGAAAGGAGAAAGCAGCTGGCAAATTCCATCTTTTCCTAACGCTTCCTATCTAGCATGGAAGAAATACAGATATTTTTTGGCAAAGCAGTTTCTATATACATTCAAACATAAAGTCACGTTTTTCCACCTCACGGGGTCGGCAGAGCGTAAAACGCCTAGTAAAAGGCGTCTTCGCCACGTCTGACGAATATTGAGGGCAATTTTAAATTGAAAAGTGTACCGCTATGGTGACAGGTTGACAGCCCATTGTCTAAATTACATTACGCTTAACCTCGAATCCCTATTGCTGACTTCTACAGCATAAAGAAGGACAGCTGGAACATTCGGTTGTTCTATCGCTCCCAGTCCAGCATGGAAGAAAATGGAATGGCAGTAGCTTTAAATTTTGTAAAATCAGGTAATCTAATCTGATTATAAAGGACTCTATACCACAACCAGTTTGTGCCGCAGGGTCCACGTCTGGGGTCGTTTGTACCCGATCAAAGGACTGAGAGGTCGTGCGATAATGTGAACATAAAGAACTGGATTTCACAAAGTAAACGGATAAGTTTCCAGCATTTTTCAAATCCACTCTCCGGTTGCACGGAAGCTAATCGTTGAGGGTTTCCTTTTAGAATTTAGGTTTATATGTAATTTTTGAAATACAGTTCTTTTTCTTTTGCGTGTAAGTTTTAATAGGGATAAAACCTGTCAAATACAAACGTAAAATCTGTAGATTATCCATACTGTATGTATGTATATTATAAAATAAGGACTTACCTACTAAATGAACAAAACTTGATTGTCAGGGAAGGAAAACATCGTGAGGAAAACTGCACACACCTACGAAGAAATTAAAAGGTTGTGTGTAACCTAATCTAGGATTCGGTCTGGTTTCCCTTCTGGCGGTTGCGGAGGTCAGATGGCAGTCGCTCTGTGGAAAAACTAGTAGGTCTAGATACCTAGGTACCTACCCTCGTTTAATCCCCTAGATTAGGTGGCCGACCCCGTGAAAAACGGGAAAAAGGCTAGGAAGATGATAATGATGACGCTGGGATGTGACGTGACGTGTTTGGTCATGACATTTGTCAAACTTCTAGGAACCCCTATGCGATTTTCTACTTTGCAGTTCGAGACTACATTTTAACATGCGTCCTGTTTTTCTTTAATCAATACAAACATTTCCTTTCATCTCTTTTTCAAAATATTGCAACTAAGGTACAGAAAAAGTTTATAGTTTTTTTAAGTTCCCGCCGTCTTTTTAATTGGTTGTCTCGACAGTGTAATACGTACCTTAATTAAATAATTTTAACGAATGAATGTTTCCTTTCGTGTCCAGTAAAATATGAATAAAAATGCTCGAATTTTATTTAATGAAATCATGCTGCTCTTAATGAGCATTCTTTATATTAGTGTGGGGCTCGAGGGTACGGAAAATAGATCAGAGTATTTTGAAATATCGCTGCATTACTTTGCCAACTGAGCTACCGAGGTGGGACTCGAATTGGCATTTGACTTACGTAAAATATGAGCATGTATGAGTCATATTTATTTTTTATTTTTCATATAAACAAACAGAGGTTATTCCAGGTCCATATTCAAGTGACATGATAGGGAGGGATCCTCTTTTTATTATCTATCCATTTATCTGTATATATATTTTTTTCTTGTTGTTTTTTTTTGCGAGTGAACTTTTCGAGTCGAACAACGACCCGATAAACCCTGGTGTCAGAGTTTTCAAAACGTCGCTGTCTTTGACAGTGGTCGTTAC
This sequence comes from Scrobipalpa atriplicella, assembly GCA_029255725.1. Classification (NCBI taxonomy): domain Eukaryota; kingdom Metazoa; phylum Arthropoda; class Insecta; order Lepidoptera; family Gelechiidae; genus Scrobipalpa; species Scrobipalpa atriplicella. The sequence goes on from JARACY010000449.1 coordinate 9,470, forward strand.
TGAAACCATGTCAGAAACAGCTATAGGTCTCTGACATGGTTTCGATAACGACCACTATCAAAGACAGCGACGGGCAGACAATCAGATGATTCAGAGACAGTGATAAATTGATAAATATATCAACTTTGTGTTTCACCCCTGGGAATCGAACCCAGGACCTCCGGGTCGTAAGCCCATAGCTCAGACCACCAGATCAACGGAGGCAGTTGCAAATTATCTAGAGACTCTAATTGGAGAATCACCGACAGAAACCAACCTCTGCATAATATGAATGAAATAAAATAGTACTGCTGCTTGTGTAAAAACTCCAAAAAATACCATGTCTTTTTACTACAGCATTTAGGAGCATTTAGCTTTAACTAATAAAACCTAATGATATAAACAGCAGAAAAATAAAAAGGTACATTATTAAACTGAACGATTGACAAATCAGTCCGTTGATTGGAGTGAAATCTGGTGTTCCTTATTTTAATTTAATTAAATGGAAACTTCAGGCGTTCGTCCATTTAATTAAAGTGTATTTCAATTGATTTGCTTCCCGATGCAATCGAAATTCGTCTCGAGAGAATTTCAGACTTACGAAAGGGAGTGGACGGGTTGAAATTGAACAATTTGTTCATGTTCCATCATCGCAAAAAAAAAAACCCTAAATGAAAAATTTAACACTATTTTTATTAAAATTAAAAAGCTGTTTTTCATATACATCAAATGAAGTCAACTGGCAATACTTATTTACCTACAAAAATAATTTCTTGTAGTGCCATATTCAACTGTCTTCGTAGCAATTTATTTCAATCTTTTTGCTAAGCTGTATTTTCGAATACACAGAGTGTTGTGAAATTAATTTAAAGTGACCAAGTTGAAAATGTAACTAAGTTTGGTCGCGTGTTCATTAGACCAACAAAGAAACACCCCTGGGATGAGCACCAGACAACAACACTCATTCCTCTACATTTGAGAAATAAACTTGTATGCACTCTGTACTGCACTTAGTTCAGGAGACGACAGACGGTAATGTTGCTTGTTACTTTTATGAAAAAAGAAACTGAATACATAGATATTTTGTGTCAGTCAATAAGTGTAGTCAAAATGGTTTAGAAACGGATTTCCAGTTGATTAAATTCGAATTATTCATTTCACAATAACTTTGTTGAAGAGCCTTTCAAATTGCTCTTAATTAACACATCGTTTTATATTAATCCGTCAAACGAACCCTTTATAGCCTCTCGAGTTCTAAATCATTTACAACGTTACACCCTCTTCACTCATAAAAGTTAATAACCCCACTAAACAAAGCCTATTACAATCCTTATCTGTTTAAGGAAAGAAAACAGCGTGTAAATAGCATCTTTACATTCGCAAAATGCTCCAGCTGTCTTCCTACATGTCGTTGCCTATGAATAAATAAACGCAGAAATCGTAAAGAGGCTCCTGGTCCACAAATAGGATATTCTTGTACTGTATACATAATTCAAACTGTAGGGGTATGCCCGCCGCATTGCAGTCACGGCAATACTAGATAGTACGTTTTTGTGTCCAACTTGGCCTTATGGGAACTTTAATTTGGGGACGAAACTATGCGAGTTTAGAGTAAATTCCCGGGTGGCCATCTTTAAAGTTTATTCTTAGAAAGTTTTGGATCTTGGAAAATCTAGGACTCCATGTTGTGTAAGAAACAACATTAATTTAATTATTCTTTACAACTTAATTTGGTTCCTTATTTGTTCCAGGTTTAGAACCTGCAACACAGCATACATACGTATAGGTTGTATTTTAGTAACAGAAAATTTCTTGAAAGTTTGTTTGTTTAGGTGATATTGAACAACTTTTCCAAAAAATGACGATTTGGAATAAAATAAAAATTCTTAACAGATCTTGCAAGGGCTTGTATGTAGGAAGAAAAGTTGTATTTTTTCACTTTTACAAACATAGTAGTACCCATATATTTTTTATGATAAAAGCGTCTGTCTGCCGCTGCAAAGGAAACTACTACTAAATCGAACACAAGAAACCATCTTCTGGCTTTTACATTCAATGTTTTCTCATCACTCCTAGTCCAGCATTTTATTGACAAAATAGTAAAACTAATTACACAGTCCGAAGCAAGATATAACATTCCATTAAACAGTGGAAATTTGTCGGCTCATTGTAATTTTATGGAAAGCAAAACTGCTGGCCCTCGGGATATGAAATCGCTCCAATCACTTTAATGGAGAGAAACCGTCTTTTACACAGATATTGGAATTAATATCCAATAGAATACATATAATTTGCATTTGTTATTTCCTATAAATTCTTGTCTTAGGTAGGTAAAGGCTGGTCGTTTTGCCTAGCATCTATTACATTATCCAGCTGATAATAATTGTATTCTGTGGAAATTTATGGAATTATTTTTATTTCTGAGACATTATGATACCTTATCTGCCAAAAACTCAGTCTGTTTTAAGAAATTTTCATAATGCAATTACATAGTAAAATGTTGTCTATTTCAATCATTATTATCATGACGTCATAATAGAGATAAAAAAAAACTACAATAAAATATGCACAAAAAGGCTTCACGAAAAAAGTGTTCGCAATTCTGTTTTTCGGCACAAAATAATAATATAGTGGTTTCTGTCTGAAGAGGAAAGGAGCCGGTGAAATAACTGGCACATGAGACAATCCGCTTTGGGTCTCTGCTATTCCACTAAAATCTAGTGGGATAGTAGGTCATACAGGCTACGGTGCTGATTACCATCAGGTCGGTCGTATGCTAAGGTGGCATCATACAGATGAACAGCACTTGACAACTGCAGATACAACTGCAGCTGACGCCACTTGTCGAGTGCAGCTGTCAACTCGTCGACTGCATCCGTCACCACCGGTCGACAGAGCCAACGGGCGCTTTTCCACTAGACGGCACGTCAACGGCAACGGCGACGGCACGGTACCGTCGACGATATCGTAGGTGAGATAATGTATGAAAATCAATGAAATTATATGACACGCTTTTCCACTTGACGGCACGGCACCGTCACGGCATGTCATCGATTCCCATAGATATTGTCACGTGATCTCGCCGTGCCGTCGCCGTTGCCGTTGACGTGCCGTCTAGTGAAAAAGCGCCCAGCGGCAGTCTGTCCTGGACTTTGCAAGTATACTGGTATATGTGACATAAAAAACAGAATTTTTTGGTCTTGCCATTTCTACTCATAACCAATTAATTCCTATTTCGGTGGTCGTTTCACAGTATTAATACTGATATCGGAAATGCAGAGTTTTGTAACTGCGATACTTTATAATACCAGTGCCTTTTGATATTGGTTTTGAAAATTCACGTTGATCGGATTTCAAAGGTTGTTTTTAATGACAACGTGAGTTCGGTGCGCGAAGCTGCGTGATGAAATACGTATTTAAACATACATAATATTATAGACGTTTTATTTCACGTCTGACATTTTTCCATACTTGTATGTGTTCCTACACTCTCAGTGTGCGTGATTTACGCATGCACACACGGACGCGTGTCGGTACACACAAACACAATTATGGTCGAGCGCAGCGGTAGTCATGAAATAAAACAATTAAACTTTGCTGGGTTCGTAGAAAGCCAACAGATGAATGCAATTTCTGTCATATCTATCCGTCAAATAACTACTACTAATTTCTAGTATCATGTTGCTACACGCATCATTCAGGATAGTCTGGTGCCCTTCGGTGGGGACGTATATGAGCTGATGACAATGATTTTGCGCCGCCATACGTAGCGCCATACTACGGCGTAGTTATTGTAGCAAAATCTCACTTCGCTATGACATTGCAAAACTTTCAAAATGTTAACTTTTACAAAACATTCTACTTTATCATAATAGTTGAGTTTTGAAAACTAATTTATCGCTTAATATTAAAGAACCGAAATACATACTGCAAATAATCCAACCTTATAATAAATTTTATAGTGACTAAAACTATTCAACACGGCTCGGAAAACGTTTAATATATACTGCAAAAAAAAGTTCACCATCGGGAAATTTACCATCCCATCTTTGACAACACTGTTTAGCGATATTACCTACCTTCTTTTCGAGTCACTGGTAAGAAACTCATCCTGTCGACTTCCAATTAGCGATACTACCAATAGCCGATCGTAAGCCGCATGCCAAAAGACAGTGGCTCCCAAAATATCCAAGAGGCACCATAAATCTGCGACGTAGACTCGCATTGTTTTAAGTAAAGGAATGCGCCGCACTGCGGACGGCGCCACCAAATTGCACGGCGTTGCACGTCAGCGGTGCACCGTGTGTTTTATCATCAAGAGAATGCAACTATTTTGAGACACATTGGCTAGAAGGCTGGCATTTTAAGAACATAATTATTTGGTCCACTTAGACTTTGGCCAGATTTTTATATAGGTACAACATTCATTTGTTTTTTAAACATTTGTTTTCCAGAGTTCGTTTGTTTTTCGATATTAGCATATTGATTATAACGTGACTAGACTGGAGTCAAGAGGAAACCCATTTTTAATAAAAAAAAACGTTTGTCGAGATTAAGTGCGACAATTATGGGTTTGTCAGGATTTGTTTATCTAGATTTTGAGACACACTCAAATATATGAAATCCCACCGGATTCCGATGCTCAGCATGTTGCTTAGTTCCACTGGGGTGTGTCTCTCGTCTTCAGATCATTCACTCTATAAAATGTTATGATTTATAGGGGAAAAATTATTGGAAAATCACGTACTAATTTTGTAGAACAGTATGTCAGATTCAAAAACATATTTTGAAATTACTCCGCAAAATTCAGCTTTTAAATCCCTTTCCATGCGTCAGTTAACCAAAATAGTTGGGTGCGAATTATAAATTCACTCATTTGGCATGATTGCGTAGTGGGCTACGCTTATAATGAACGTAGGTGGGGGCGCTGTAAGTTCAGAGAACTGTCAAAAGCATAGGTCAAAAGTATCTATTCTGTCTACGCAGCGTCAACGCATCTTCAACTTTATAGTATTAATATTATATTAGGGTCAGTTTTTATCGAGTCATACACTATCCCTAGCTAGAAAACTTCCAATCAACGCTTAGAACGCTAACACGTCACACATAATTTCAGCCAATAACACAGCCCTAAAAATGGCCAATCACTTCTTTCATTGGTTTTCGCACGACACGTCACACGAACCTAACCTAAAAACGTTTTTTTCAGCATTTCATATCAAAAACTATCTTTTCTTTTTGTTCCTGTAACGAACAGTATCATAATATTTATATTGGCGGCATTAGTTCCTTTTTTCGTCACATTCATTATAAGCGTAGCCGTACTGTATACGGTTCTTATAATCAATTTACAAAGTTAAATAAATTCCGAAATGACAGCTGCAAATGGAATTCGAAATTAATGTTTGTCATGGTAAAACATATTGACATCCATGATTGGAAAGTTTTATCGGCAAATGACCTGTGGCGACTGCAGTTATCTGCTCGTATAGTTGATATACAAATGGAGTGTGCTGTACATGCATAAACAATGTAAATAAGGGCAGAAACACACCTGCGTTACGTTCGGCACCGAAAATTCCGTGCAACATACTATTAATGCTTTTAGCATTGCCTACTACTACAACACATCTGAGGAAGGTTTGTTACAGCTACCACCAACACAAAAAGCAATATTATAATAATTGATTTTTGTATTATAATCTTAAACACTTTGCAAAGATCAAATTTCTAACAATAATGGTAAGTAGGTAGATATGTAAAGAAAAACACTCAATACATCATCGCGTTAATCTTATTACCTGCTACGGCCGGATTGTAATTACGAGCGCTATACGCGCCCAAGAAACTTAACACGCGGCCTAAAGTACACTCGCGTGCTATACTTCCGTCAATTACCGAATGTGCATAGCTACAGCAGGTCTTTCTTATTTAATATAAACACACTTAATACATCATCGCATTAACTCCTTATTACCTCCTACGGCCGGATTGTAATTACGAGTGCTAGGTATACGCGCCCAACAAACTTAACACCCGGCTTAAAGTACACCCGCGTGCTATACTTCCGTCAATTACCGAATGTGCATAGCTACAGCAGGTCTTTTTTATTTAATTGTAAAAACACCTAATACATCATCGCGTTAACTCCTTCTTACCTGCTACGGCCGGATTGTAATTACGAGCGCTATACGCGCCCAACAAACTTAACACCCGGCCTAAAGTACACCCGCGTGCTAAACTTCCGTCAATTACCGAATGTGCATAGCTATAGCAGGTCTTTCTTATTTTATCAGTAGTTTTTCCCATGGTTAAATGAGTTTTTGAACGTATCCATTCTATACTATCACCTATGTTACTGTTAACGTTACTTTCTTATACGTGTAAGAATTTTCAAAAGTAGAAGATTTATTTTCGAATTTACATACCTAACTGGTAAACACAACTTTCAAGAAGATTAGAAGGTTATTAGTAACACAAGCAGTTTTTTTTTAACAAAGACTAAAATATTTGTGTAGTGTAGATTGTATTTGCGACTGACCAAATGGGTTTAACTTTTACTTCAAAATTCTGTTTAATTCACAATAATTCTTTATAGACTTTCTTCAGTGATCAACGCAATTACGAACTAGAATTTTGCTCAACTCGATTTCTGTGACTTGGAGATCGAACTCTTCGGCGTAATTAGACGAAACTGAAATTTCCTCGAAGAAACTCCGTAAGCAGGTGCAGGCACTGTTACAGTTTTTCGACTCGACTGTACTTTCGAGTTTCTTTGTACCAGTAATTTTATTGACGCCTTTTCGTAAGTGTATAAGTATTCCAGGTATTGAGCTTAGTTTGCTAGCTACGTGTTTCTGTTTTAGAATTTATTGATACAACTATTTTGTAGGTTATTCAAGACAAAAATATTTTCAGGTCAGGTGTGGGATTCGAGGATTTCAGTGTATATTGTAATTTAATAGGTATAAAGAGCAGAATTTATGAAATATACGATAATATCAAATAATAAAAATTGTACTGCAGGGCTATGATGCGCACTGTAGACTTCGATTTGTCTACACTTGTTGCAAACTTCACTATGATTAATGCCTGTCCTTTTCCGTTGTGAAGTGCGCAATGAAAGAGATAATGCGTAGACAAAACGAAGTCTACAGTGCGCATCATAGGCCCCCTGATCGATTTTTTGTAGGATTATCCGGGCTAAGGTTCATTCAAGTTTACCATATCCACTATATTCTCTTGTTCTGTTCCCGATCTGACAAGGGTGCTCTATTTATCATAATATCAGAACACCCTGTCAAGGTACAGGCTAACTCTTATTAGTTTTTGGACCCCTGTTTTATACATGAGTGAATCTGGTAATAAGCATATAGGTACTCTATCGATTCCTGGGGTAATATTGGAAGTGGAAAATGTAAGTGCACATGGTGAATGAGGGGTAAAGTATACGTTTTCTGATGGACTAGATATTGTTAGTGGGTTTAGGTAATTTGCGTTTGTAATACATTTTAAAACTTTATTATTATTATTTTTTGACGTGATCGCGAAAAACCACTATTTAAGAAATTTTCTAATAGGTATAAAGAGCAGAATTTATGAAATACGATATTATCGTATTTCATAATTCCTACCTGGAATGGTGAGACCAAACGCTTCTACTCAAATTCCTTGATTTTATACCATAATTGTGGGAAGTAATGGTTAATGGTGATGATTGATGCTTTAGCAATAAGGCCTCCTATATTTTACTGTCACTTAAATTATTCCTTTTTAAATCTGTTGTATTGCATTGCATTCCAAACCAGCATCACACCAACACCAACAGTCATAGACATTGATACCAAACATAATATCGACTAGACTAGACTTTTTACATTTAAGGATAACAAAAATAAATTAAATTCAAGACAAGTTTTTTCAAATATCATAAACATAAACAGTTATTATCTCGAACTTCCATTTCTTACCTAGAATATCCATCTAAGAAACTATCGTCAGTGAAGATTAAAAGCTGAATAATAAATAAACCGCGTCATTCCCTACTCTCAACGCGAACACATAAATAAAAATACCGTCGCAACACACGCCTTGTTGTTGGCGACAGGCAATAAACTTGTTGCGAATCGTTGTGATTGCTTTCACTTTCGAGCAGGCGCTTTAGCGCGTTTTATAACAAAAAAGATGTACCTAATTATTTTTGCTCAGCAAACCTGCTAGTAGTGGTAAACCTAGATCCAATCGCCTTGTAGCCTACAGCTGTACACCACGAAAGGTGAAAGAGGGGTCACCATGACGTCATCATTATTTTGTATTACCTACCGATCGACACACGTAAAAGAAGAAAACGATACCTACCCAAATCATGTTTTTTTCTTCACTTAATAAATTGAATAAACTCAACTGATATGAAACAAAACAAACCCTCCATTTCTTTTAAGAAAAATAATTGTATCATGGCGCCGCCCGCCCGTAAAATTCTTGTTGATAATAAGTTAGACAAAGCTATCTTTTACTAGCGCAGAGTTTTCATTAGGTAATTTTGTAAACAGATTTTAAAATTTTATCAATTTTAAATTTATTGTATTACACTTTATTTACATTTTCCATTTAGTGTAAGCTTAAGATTTATTCACATAACTGGTTTGTGTTCATGTTATCGATTAAAGAGGACAGAAACCGTTTCAGACAGAGGGTGTAATATTTATGTACCTACCTAAAATACTAAAACCACTGCAATATGCAGACACATCCAGTTGAAACCGGTTTCATTTCATTCAATTTCGTAAATAAGAAATGAAGAGCAATTTCGACAAACATAAAGTTCAAGAAACTGTTTATTTTCCCTGGAGATCATTCAGCCGATCTACTTAGTTGCTGCTGACGAAAATACTTTTGTCAGAGTTTTTGAGTATCTGTAAATGATCCTGACTTTACTAAAGACCTGAATTTAAGACCAAATATTATGTACATAATATTATCTCTTAGTCTCTTATGTCTACAAAATATTTGATTCTGAAATCAGACTATTAAAAACACACTTCAAAAAGTAATAATCTGTATTTAATTTGGTACTTATTATACTTAAAATAAAGGAGTGGCATCATTTACAAATAAACTACATCAAAATTTCATTTAAAAAAAATTATAATACCTTAAAAAACACACTGTGTTGTTCTATTTATAAATTATTTATCGTATTATGCGAACTAGATTTTCAAGTGTGTTATTTAGGCTTAAATTTTAATGTTTCTCTTCCTTTTGACAGAATTATTCTCATCACTTATCTTCGATTTGGTTTCAGTTTCTTCAAATCCTATGCTAGTAAAGTATTTGTAAACTTTTGGACAGTATTTGTTCATAAGCTGGGCGTAAATTGAATCCTCTGTAATGATGCCTTCAAAAGTCATTCCACTGCACAGAAGCTGAGTGAAAGATAGTGTGAGATTCTTGATGTCCAGTTTTGAATCGAAGTATTTGTCGCTCTCATCACATTTTACTGGGAAGAAGAAGTTGCTTGCGTATACAATAAAACCTGAAACAATATTGGTACATGTTTAGTGAAATGCATTAGGAAGTCTCACGGAGCTATGAACTATGAATTGATTTGTCAGACGAAGAGGCTGTAGCCACTCTGCCCTGTGCGGGATACAGGCGTGACTGTAACTATGTATTTTATGTATAGAATATGAATTTGTTGTACCTCTACTGAGTAAAAAAAAAATATGCGAGCTGTTTTTCGGACGTTTATTTCAATACTGTTTTAATAAAAACAACACTAAGGCTCGTATTTATAAAGCGATCTCAAGTTTGAGAGCGATATTAAGTATGGATTTGACAGATCATTTTGTACTGTAATGACATTTGTGATACGGACACAAACTCGCTGTCACTCTTGAGAGCTGATTATAAATACGGGCCTAAATAAATTTTCCTCTGTCAGAGTTTGATTTAAAACATACACAGTCAGTTTGTGTATACCATCATGATGGTAGAATCTGGTAAAATAGAAAAGGATTTTCTCTTACTTCTTCTTTCTTCTTTCTTCCATGCTAGACTAGGAGTGATAGAAAAACATAGAATGTGCCAGCTGCATCTCCTCCCGGGCGTGCTGTAAAAACCAGCTAAGGGATTCGAGGGCTTTAGTATATTGCAATTTAGGCGATGGGCTGAAAACTCATCACTATAGCAATATACATAATCATCTGTAACCCTCAAAACTTGTCTGACGTGGCGGAACGACCTTTGCTTAGGTGTTTTTGCTCTGCCTACCCCTTTAGGGATAAAGGCGTGATTTTATGTATGTATCTTCTCTTACCACGTTTAGTAAATGAGAAACCATTCTTAGTATCCTGGAAGGGAAGGCTCCCGTGTTGTTCCTCGACCGCCGCCCTAAGCAAGTTGAAGTTTTCATTGCTCCACTCGTCAGACGCCAAGATTGACTCCAATACCCTAGAAAATGACAATGAGGGAAATATTATTGACAGACATCGGTGCAAATAGTTATCATCAGCCAAGATCAAAAAATCATCTGTCCTTCTGCTGTACTTACAAAACTTTCCAGATTTTCCAATTGTTTTACATACATACGTCTATTTTAACAATAATAATTAGGTACCTATGGAGTATTCAATATTATGAAAAAGATGCTTCGTAGTTTTTAAAGAAATTTGTGATGATTAGTAGCGATATATTAAAGACACAAATCATTTTTTATTCGTACCTTATAACATTCCCTATGAATTTTCTTCCAACATCGTCCGAAGAAGCGGCAAAGATACTATTACTCAAAATTCTCTGCTCATGGTCCTCTACACCCACCCAATTCTTCGATTTAGGCAGTTTGTCAAAAGGCCTGGTTGCCATAATATCTAAGTCCATATAGATCCCGTCAAATTTGTACAGAGTTATGTATTTCAGTAAATCTAAGGCGTACAGATTAGGATACGGACCATCGTTGATGACACTTGAGTTTAGAATTTCTTCGAATCCAGTCTGTTTGATATATTCATCGATGTATATTCTTCTGAGTTTTATATTCTTGTAAGTTTCCAAACTTTTAAGAGGGTAAAACTCTGTGCATTTTTGAGTGACAGGGCCAGCGAAGAACACATTTACTTGTCTGTTAGGATTCACTTTGGCTGCAGCTTCGACTGAACATGCCTCTCTTATATTTAATCCACCTTTGCAAGATGTATCTAGGAAGAATATTGAGCCTGCCTTCAAGTCCTTTTTCTCATTTAACAAAGGGAGATCATCATCTTGGCCTTTAATCCAAAAACAGGCAGCATTATCTTTAGATGTGTAAATACTGTACATCTCTGTTCCACACATGTTTACTTCTGCACTGAGTTTCAATATTTTTACTAAAATGACAAATATGACAGCGAACTGCATTTTTAGATACCAAATATTTGACTAGCTTGATCTATTGAGTTTTCAAGAGTCAAGAGATCGTTCGATGACCCCAAAATGAAAACTCCGTGTCTGTCTATTAGAAGTTTGATGTCATTATTATTGTTTAGTAAATTATCAACGAGTTTTAATAATAACAATAAAGAATAAAGAATAAATTAGGGTTGTCATTGAGAGTAGAGAGTTGTTCCTTCCATGCTGGACTGGGAGTGAGAGAAAAACATAGAATGTGCCAGCTGCATATCCTCCCGGGCATGCTGTAAAAGTCAGCTAAAGGATTCGAGGGGTTAGTATTGTAATTGAGGCGATGGGCTGACAACCTGTCACTATAGCTATATACAGATCCACCTGGAATAACCCTCAAAATTTGTCAGACGTGGCGGAACGACCTATGTTTAGGTCGTTTACGCTCTGCCTACCCCATTAGGGATAAAGGCGTGATTATATGTATGTATGTATGTAGAGACTCTATAGTTAGTTAAGTAGAGACTCTATGTTAAACCTTCCTCCTGCACATCACACATATTTTGATCATCTATTTTGAGATATTTGTTTATATTTTAGATGTTCCTAAATCTAAAAAGAAATTATTTCAGTAATACCGATATCAACCACGTTCACGACCACGACCACGGCCGTTGCAACACGTTAGCCGAAACGTCGGGTAAACACAGGTATTTATCGTTTTATAAATGCCTATCAATCCCATACGCGCTAAAAAAATACGTTATTGTACAGTTATACATACATACATATAATCACGCCTTTATCCCTAATGGGGTAGGCAGAGCGTAAACAACCTAAACATAGGTCGTTCCGCCACGTCTGACAAATTCCGAGGGTTATCCAGATGGATTGTATATTGCTATAGTGACAGGTTGTCAGCCCATCGCCTAAATTACAATACTAAAACCCTCGAAGCCTTTAGCTGATCTTTACAGCATGCCCGGGAGGATATGCAGCTGGCACATTCTATGTTTTTCTCTCACTCCCAGTCCAGCATGGAAGGACAGTTATAATACCTATATCAATTTAAATAATTTAGTTTCATTCAACCCTAATAGTTATAAGAGTATCGTAGGTATGCCTATTGTTTGAACTACGTAAATATTTATGTTTATACTTTTATAGGGTCTAGTTTGATAAATAATGGAAGATCAGCTATCAATAACTGTGTTGAGTTTCATTCTTATGATCGAATTATTTTATTGTTTTGGCTGATGGGAAAGAAAAAACAGAATTATAATGAAGTTACATACATACATAAAATTACGCCTTTATCACTAACGGGGTAGGCAGAGCAAAAAAGACCTAGACAAAGGTCGTTCCGCCACGTCTGATAAGTTTTGAGGGTTATCACAGATGATTAGATATGTATATTGCTATAGTGACGGGTTGTCAGCCCATCGCCTAAATTGCAATAAACTGAAACCCTCGAAACCTCTTAGCTGGTTTATGCCCGGGAGGAGATGCAGCTGGCACATTCTATGTTTTTCTATCACTCCCAGTCCAGCATGGAAGTTAATGAAGTTATTAGGTCTCAAAACTAAGTAGATTAGATACTTAACACATAAGCCATATCTTTTAAATTTTAAACGTAAGTATCTATTAGTGTTTATTAATGTATGTACCTACATAACGTATTTAACCTCTATCACAGTGGGCTAGGAACAATCCTTTCTCAACGTAATCGCTAACCTGTCAGGTTAGTCCCGAGCACGTATAATCACTCATTATACAGGGTGTAACAAAAAGTACTACGTTCCTTTAAACCACATGTTCTACTGATAATACCAAACAACTTTACTAAACCAAAAAAATTTTAGCTTTAAAAAAATGCCATTTCCATTCAAAGATACTCCCCGGGATCTGCAGTTTTAAATGGACGAAGCTAAATTTTATTTCGAGTTAAAAAAAAAATGTGCTTTGGGAAAGTTGTATGGTATCATCAGTAGAACATGTGGTTCAAGGGAACGCAGTTCTTTTTTTTACACCCTGTATAGATATGTACCTCTTGTACTCTGGGCGCTTTTCCACTAGACGGCACGTCAACGGCAACGGCGACGGCACGGTACCGTCGACGATATCGTAGGTGAGATAATGTATGAAAATAAATGAAATTATATGGCACGCTTTTCCACTTGACGGCACGGCACCGTCACGGCATGTCATCGATTCCCATAGATATTGTCACGTGATCTCGCCGTGCCGTCGCCGTTGCCGTTGACGTGCCGTCTAGTGGAAAAGCGCCCAATGCCCATTGGCCACTATTCGAATTCCACGCAAGTCCGAAGGATCCTTTTATCATAATTTCAGCCGATATAGCATTTCTGTCAAACAATACACAATATTATAGGGTTCAGATGCCCATGTTTTATGTATGAAGCCGGGAGCCGGCTGGGCCGCTAATGTGACCAGCTTTTTTGAACGGCTGTGTTGAATGGGTTGGCCTTTTTGGTTTGCATTTGCTAAGCTGGTAAGTAAATTAGGGTGCATTTATTTAAGCTTGTAGGGGTAACGTGTAAAATTTATTACCTGAAAAAAAATACGTGATGGGTTGTGCGTTCATATTATCATAAATAAGTATAAATAGTAGAGTTAATAATAGTTTTCGGATCCCATTTACCATGGCTAAAGAGTTATAAAAAATGCTTGTTTACCTGGGTAAACAATCAGACTACAAATCGGGATTTCTAAGCAAAATATCCAAGTGAAATGACGATCTTCTTGGAACAAACATTATCATAATAGCTAAAGGTATTAAATTATAGGCTACTTAAAACCTTTTAGTGCCGGAATCCGCAAGTATTTTTATGACATCCTCACAACTATAAAATCACAGGTATAAAATCTTTTCCCAATGTTCGTGCGAATTCGTGGCGATGCCAAACGCCAAACTTTTAATGGGATCAAGCTCCTAAAACTCCCATATTCTGTTCAGCGCCCAAATCGAGATAAATTCTAGATAATATCGACTTTGGTGTTTTTGTGAGACTTTCCTTCTTTGCGGAGATATATGGCTGGAGATTCTTGCGGTGGTTAAACGACCGCCTAAAATGTTTGAAGATTACCAGAGGCGCTGACCTGGAATGCTTTTCAAAGGTTAAAAGAAGGACAGATTTTTAGCTACTTTTATAATGTCATGCTCATGCCTAAATAAACGATTATGAAGTAACTGGATACGGTTCAAACTTCATCATTATTTTAATATCAACAGGTTGGCCACGGATATTTTTCCATGGCAAATTCACGCGCAGTGTGTACGTCCAAGCATATCTTACGACCATATAAGAAATGTATTGCTATTCAGTGACCAATCGTTGAGAAAAACCAACTTCACTGCCCATTCAAAACTTTTTAATAAAATGTAAAAAAAATCTAGGTCTTCACATAACAATCTTCGCCAGTCAGCCCCCGATCCGTCGACTAAAAGTTTTCCTTACTAATCTAAGAGCAAATCAGATTCATACCCCCGCGGCTGGCGCATCTGGCCAGTTAAAACTTGTGGCCCTGGTATGAATACACCGCGTAACTTTGTTAACAATGGCGCCCAAGTGACAGAAGAAAGAGGGGTTGAAAAAACCAGATCTTTGTGCAAAGTCTGACTCCAGCATCGGTTACTTAGTTAAGTCCAACTAGTTCAAGATTATGAAAAGAAAAAAACTTACGCTAATGATCATCGAGCGAAAATGAATATTATGATGATAATATATATTTTTTTGTTCCTAAGGTTAAACATGTTGTTTACCAGCGCAGTCTCTTATTTAAGTCTCTAGTAGAAATTCACTTGTATTGTGGTTGTCAGATGGGAAAAGCGTCAGCAGCCGCGGGTGTCGTTAAAGGAACAAGCAGCAGCCCCCTCTGGATGTTACTTCTTGCACTGCGGTCGCCAGTCCGATTGCCAAGCATGGCTAGAATGGTATTACGTCCAACAGCAAAAGCCCATGCCAAGCAGTGGATTGTAGCGGCTGATATAAATTACACCCTCTATCATGTCACACTGGATAAACACAGCAGAAAGCGATCTCCCAGTTTTTCTCCTTTTTACATAAGTACACGAAGATATAGAAGCAAGACCATAATTATCAATACATTACAACCGCGACCGCTCCTGACTTTCACCAACGCACATGTAAAAGTATCTGAGACTTTCTACTTTGCGGTGGCTTCATGTTGTTAGTGCGGGCAAAATATGAAAATATCATGTTATTATAAAGTTAGTTAGGTTACTTTTAAGCATGAAATATAGCGGCTAGAGGCAAGACCCAATTTTCAGTAGTCTGCTCCACTTTGAATAGTGTGAGGATTTTATCCGAGGGAAAATATTTTCATAATGCCATCCTGCGGTCGTGTTATAATGTTGCTAGCTGAAAATGTTTGAAATACTTTTTGTGTGTAGCGAATATTTATAATGTATTTTTAATAAAAATAACTTTGTTTTTAACTCTTCTAATTATTTGTGTTTATTGTGTACTTTAGTTGCGTCAATGCACATTAATTTGTCACATAATTACATTAAATTTATTGTATAGTGTCATTTTAATGAAAATGAAAAATCATATTTACAGTTATCAGAATTTGAATTACCGATTCTGAAGCCTAGATTTTAACATATTTTTTTTGAAAATTAGTCAATAGAAGTAGTTAGAAGGACAAAGGCAGAACTCTATACTACTAGAGTCCTACCTTAAATAACCTATGCCTTTGTCCTTCAGGCAGAGCGCCTGTAAAAGCACATTTGACAAATACTTATTGAGGTCAATTTTACAGGTTGCTTTTATTATCACAGGTTTAGCCCATCTCTTAAAATACAATACACTGAAATGCTCGAATCAATTTGCTGAATCTTAGATATTTTTTATATAGATATTTATGTATGTGGAACAGCTTATAAAGCACGTATTCGGTTGAAAGCAGAAGCTGCAAACTATCAATAAAGTCGTATATTAATTTCCTCTATGGTGTCACTTGATGACGTCATAACTTACATGCGTCAATGGAATTTCAAGCGAAAGTTAATCATTGTTGGAAACTTATTTGTACAGAGGAGATTGCCTCGTCACTTATGGCAGGCAAACCATGAAAATTACACGTTAATCTACCAAGCTTAAACAGTTTAAGAAGAGGTTGGAAATGTTTTGTAGAAGGATTATTTTGATATCATTTTATTTTGATAAAATATTGGTAAGGATCGCATATTTTAGACTCATATGTATAATTATACAATTTTTTCATTTGAATATTTTGTTTTCGATAGATTTTTTAATCGCTATTACATTACCATAATATACGAAAAAAATGCTCTTTAAGGGACTTTTTGTCAACGATGTTTTCATACATAAATGTACATGAGAAAAGTCAGAACAGAAATGACACATTCTTATTTGGCATTTTAATTCAAATATCTTTTACCTATGATTACCGTTTTGTTATGTGCCTTAACCGACTTTGCAATTATACTTCAAGTAACATCCTTGAAACTTCACTCGACAAGTAATCAAAGTTTTGAGCTCTGACTGAATGTGTGTAGACGCACAACATTCAAATTTTATGCTAAACGCCTAAATACGCGAGGAATTATACCTGAATCCATTATTCATGAAGTTCACGATATTTTGTTGAAATGTGTAAATAATTCGATGATCGTAACGTTACTCGCGCTTCGATACAAGTAATATAAAAATATGAAAATAAAAATATAGGTATCTTTATTTCTTCACAACATAGTATTCACTATTCATTAGGGACATTATGCTAGGCACAGGATTACACTAAGTGAGAGGCTGGTGCCTTAACTATGTAAAGAAATACCCGTATTTTAGGTCACCAGAAATATTAAAGGTTTTATTTTGTTGCTTCTTGTGGTGTATTTAAATTAATAAAAGATCGCATATAATTTCATTTCTATTTTCTGTATTTTCACCACGAAAGGTTTAAAGTACAATAAAGGTTAGACCGCACTAGAACTGCACTGCAGCGGTGTGACACGGCGCGGCAACTGCATTTGTGTCATTTCGTACATTTTTGACAGAAATGTATGAAATAACTGTTTTATTCTACATAATCAAAATCAAGAAACAAAATAAATATTATCACAGCACCTAACAGCAAATTTAAATGTGCTCTTTCCTCCAAGAAGAACATAATAGTCACAAATATGGCACATCACTGTAGGTAGTGTAGTCTTAATTAAGATCCAATTAAACTGAGCAAATCAAATTTCTTACTGAGTATGTACTTACTTACGGCTCTGTCATACGTTAAGTAAGAGCAGTAAAACGTCTTTAGTAAATCGACTAAAATCAGCTAGCAACACACCTGCATAACGTTCGGTGGCCGAACCTTCGGTCGTATATGACATACCAATCCGCCGACCGAACAGTCATTTTTACGCGGATTCTTGTTCGGCGCGCTGAATGGCGCTATTTAAGGAGTTACGGTAATACAGGGTGTTAAGGGTAGGTAATGTGTGTGTACTCGTGGAAGGTTCGGCTCGACGGAAGTGTTGTAGGCAATGCAAAACGCATTGTCAGTGTGTTGAACGAAACCTTCGGCGCCGAACGTGACGCAGGTGTGTTGCTGCCTTTATATTTTCCACCTTGTATTATTGTAATGTGACATGCAATAAATAAAGGGATGAATGAATAAATGACACACTGGTACCTGCCTTTATTGGCTCGCAATGGTTCATAAAAGAACCTACTATTATTTTAATTATTGATTATTTTAATTGTAAAAGGTCATCATTAATTTATTTTTCGATTAATTTTTTTTTTATTCTACGTATTTTTATGTAATTTTCGCATATTTTTATCATAACTAGAGACGTAACCGCCAAGCTGTGGCACGCGCAAATTTAGATGATTTTTCAATGATCTTACTTACGATATTTCTATATCTAGAAAAGTTGCTAATTTTACGTGTTACCCCATTACATTGTTGAAAAATAATTTTCATTTCAAAGCAGGAAAAGACAGTCTCGATTGCTTGTATGAAAATGTTTACTGATCCGTATTTTGTACTGTGATTTTACTTAGTTAACTTAATTACATGTAATGAAAACGAAAAGGTTTACAGTTACTCACATTGAGATCATTAAGCTGGATAACGGAACAACGTGGCCATAAACAGGATTAATATTATAAATAATGAACATTGAAGTGCTTTTAGAAGACGCAATTAAGAAACATGTCTTGGAAAGGGCAGATTTAGTAGTTATCATTAGCAACAGATTTTCATTGCAAATAAATATGACAAGTCCTGCCAGGTAGGACTTGAACCTGCAACCTCCGGAACACTTTTCCATCTCAGGTTCCATTGCTGTCTCAACTGAGCTACCGAAGTGGACAACTCCTTACTTATTTAAATAATGTACCTACGTCATGGTGGAGTCATATACCAAACCTGCAGGAGGGTAGGGAATGGGCCGATGCTACTCTAGCCCAGCTGAATATGGGAGCACTAACAGTCATATTTAATTCAACATCATAACCTCATTTTGAAGACTGTCTCCAAATCTACCTAGTACCTAACTAAGCCTAGAAATAACCTTAAACAGAAATGCCATTAGATCACAGAAAGTTTGTCATACAAAAATGATAAAACCTAAGCAAAGCAAAGCAATAATAATAACATCGGGAAACCTCTCAAAAACAAAAGCAATCTACCAAAATGCTTTATTAAGTACACTGCGCTACAAAAAATGGCAGCACGCACGACGACAGCGTTCGCATGGCAGAAAAAACCAAGACATATCGCTCTTCGTATATTTCAAAGGAGAAAACGCTACCCTGAGATTAACAAATGGATCGCGTGAAAAACTTCTTGCAATAAATTTGGGCGGAGTGTACAGAATGTTGAATGGAAAATCCGTAGAAGTGACTTCATTTTTGTTTTAAAAATAAAAATGAGATAAGTTTGAGCTTACAAAGGACTTGAAATAACTTTTCGAAATTTAATTATTATGAATAAATAGGTAACATTTTCTTATAAGTAAGATAAACAACTTACAAAGACAAAAAGTTGGTGCATGTACTTACGTACGCGCGTGGGAAGTTATACTTCTTTGAAATTTTTCATAATAGAGGTTTTATGTCTATTTTGTGGCCAACTTCAACCTAATGCGCGCGCAACCTAAAGACTTGCGGCTAACTATATACTGTTAACTTTTTGTGTCACATGTGTGTTACAGATGCGCGCGCATCGTAAAATTTCATTCTCAACAATTTTCCACAGCGCGCCTAAAGAAGTATAACTTCAAAAATGTCATTATAATGGATTTTAATCCATCCCTAGAATACTTCGAGCATTGGCATCTATTTGTCGTTTTGCAACTTTTGTATATGACGTTAAATTCTTGATTGCATGATAGTTTTGATGTTCGTTTTGTTTTGTTGGTTGAATTATGTCATTTCCACCACTACTTTCACTTCTGTGGCACAGTCACAAAACTCTGAAATGACACGTTAGATTTTACTACCTCCTCGGGCCTGCGTTACGTTGCCATTAAACTTGGAATATTATTGAAATGATCTCAGACAAACGCTGTTATTTGCCCGAAAATCCATATCTCGATGAGTTATGAACGCGAGGTAAAGGTGAAATTTTGCCTTGAATTTCGTTCGGGTTTAAAATTGCCTTTTCATTTGCAGTTTAACTTTTGTGGCTGATTGTACTTCTTGTTACGTATGACAGTTTGAGAGGATGTGAGTTTGTAATGTATTTGTCGTTCTTTTACGCTTGAGCAGGGTGCAAATATTTTATTTCAATTTTGTTTACAGATTGTTAATGACTTTAAACAATATACCTAATTACGCACTATTATTATGGCGGAAAATAAATAAAATACATATTTTTTATGGAATATTCATTTGAAGATTACATGAGTTCATACAAAACTATATGCTATAAATCCATTCGATGATACCTATAGATGAAGCACTACGTACCTGCTCTCACAGAGTACCTACCCACTTTATCTAAAAATAAAATTAAATTAAAAACCAAATTAGGTTCAAGGTAATCCGTAAAATTTCAGTATTAGGAACAACTTTATTGCCCTCGGGATTTGTAACTTTATAATCTGTGAACGACTCGAAAATACGGCAAAATTACGAAGCAAGGAAGCAACCCTCTTTTAAGAAGCATCATCATGAGTAAGTCTGCTCCCAATTTTCGGTTTATTCAATTAGAGTTACATAACAGTAATTTAGGCCCGTATTTATAATCAGCTCTCAAGAGTGACAGCGAGTTTGAGTTCGTATCAGAAATGTCATTTTAGTACAAAACGACCTGTCAAATCCTTACTTAATATTGCTCTCAATCTTGAGATCGCTTCATAAATACGACCCTATGTCAACATTCTCGTTGGTAGAAGCTAATTTTTGGAATTGACTTCGTACATGTTTGGATTGTTTATAAACTAAGTTTTTACTCAATTAATATTGTACTTTGAATCTTTTTAAATTATTAGTTTAAAATATAATAATGAGTTATATTTTACGAGGTAAGCAGAGTGAAACACGTATAAGGTTAAAACACTTTTAACTATTATTTTGAAAGCACTAAAAATTTCAATTCACTGTATTGGATTTTAATGTTGTCTGCAAAACAAATAAAAAGCAAATACCATGTTTTACTTCACCATGAAATAAATACGCTGCTTATTTATAGGTAGTTTGGCAAAATTGATAATCTTTGGGGTGGTGAGAGACGGAATAAATATTTTGTTAGATGTGCAATTTTTTTTATTTCTTTTTGCCAAAATGTACAAAAGTGTCAGTGTATGGCCAAAATGTCTTCATGCATGAATACGTATATGTAGGTAGATCAGTATGTACATTGTACACTCATTCGAAAACACCATCTGCACTAAATTATAGCGAACAGAATGCGGGGAATCTGCGTCACAGAACAAATTGTAAATTCCAGACGCAATTTCTTGCGAATACCAAAAACCATAAACTGCTCTCGAATTAATCAGACAAATATCAACACTACACGTGCGGGTAGTTTAATTATTCTAATGCAAAACAACCGAGGAATAGAGGTGAGGTGTCTGTGATTGTAACAATTACATTTTACACACTTACATTGCTACTTAAAGGTTTTCTCCACAGCTTTTTTTTGCAGGGTAATTTATGGATAATCTCGATATTTCGTAGTGGTTACTAGTTAAGCCCTACGGGGTGGTCTATTGAAGAAAAACGAAGCTTTCCACAGAAATAAAGATTTATTGTAAAATCAGACACACACATTCGATAATGGTTTCAAGGCAAGAGAGCTTTCGTAGCGCGCAGCGCCACCTACACGGTTTTGTATTAAACTTTATGACAAGACAAACTGGCGGTCAAATTAAATGCTAAAAAGAGTACTTTATTCGTTTGATTACTTAATGATTATTAAACAGTTACACACTCCGTCGTCAAGAGTAAACTGTTACTACACTTAATATTGAATAGTCTAAATGAGAACATTAAATTTGAAAATAAATAAATAAACAACAACAATAAATTGGCAACCCTGGAACCTATCCCCCCACGCTCTTAATAATTAACTGCTTTAATTCCAGTACAGCCCTATCAACAAAAAAAAACAATACAGGTAATGCATGCCTATAGGCATAGCAAAGCATAGTAAAGCTCATGCTAGCAAAACTAAAGCTCATTATTTACTTTTACTTGCAAATATAGAGCATCTCTAGTTGAGGTAAAAACAGCTGTGTAGTGGAGTAAAGTACAGCTTAAAGGCAAGCAAGGCCAGTAGCAGCTATTGGGCGCTTTTCCCCTAGACGGCACGTCAACGGCAACGGCGACGGCACGGTACGAACACGTGACAATATCTATGGGAATCGATGACATGCCGTGACGGTGCCGTGCCGGCAAGTGGAAAAGCGTGTCATATAATTTCATTGATTTTCATACATTATCTCACCTACGATATCGTCGACGGTACCGTGCCGTCGCCGTTGCCGTTGACGTGCCGTCTAGTGGAAAAGCGCTCATTGAATGCAGAAGATATAAACCAATTCGTAATAATAAGTACGTACCTATAGCCTAAAAATGGTTGTAGTATGATAAGATCTGTTTTATTTTTCTAAGTCAGTTAAATTTATTTTTGTCCTGATCTACAATAAGATAGAAATCGGCTTCAATAAAAGATAAGTACAGCAACACACCTACGTAACGATCGGCGCCGAAGGTTCCGTTCAACTGTCAAAGTTGCGGATGCAAATGCGGATTTTTAAGGTCCACATACTCCACATCCATGGATGCGGATGTTAAGATTCTTCTAATTTTTTTTTTATTGATTCCGAAATATTGCGAAATTCTGTGTCATTGCTACTATTTTCTTTCGCTTCTTAACCCTCATACTCATTCACAACATTACACATCTGCAACCGCATAAAAATCACCAAAAATGCAGACACCACAACTACCAACTACAAGAAAAACTTTAAAAAAAAACAATGTTTTTTCCCTATTAACCCCTAGCAGCCTCGCTACAATCACATGGATATCAATAAACGAATTGCAATCAGCAAACGAAATATTTTCCATTTAAGTTCACGGGTGGTTACGAACGAATCATATTTTGGACGAGTAGTAAAACACTTGCATTTTTGTTGGAGTTACAGGTTTGAATTCCGTGTCATCAACATCAGTATTTCTTTGATGAGATTGTTTGAGATGTGACGGGACTTTTACAGTGAAAAAAAAACTTTATAATATTGAGCAAGGATTCTGTTTATATACCTACGAAAATAGTTATCAAAGTAGATTATAGAGTTATGTTGACGTCAATAGTTTTTGTAGAAAAGTTGATCAACTTCGGTGTCTGATCACTGACTAAAAAGTACTTTGCGTATTGTCTCGTTTGGTTAACGTAGTAATAAACTCACAAACTAGCATGCAAATTCAATTTTTTTTTTAAACAATATTGTTACAGAGTGAAGATAACCATATAAAACTCCTCGCATGAGAGACAATCAGCAATATTGGCCCACCATGAAATCCTGTTAATCCTATAGGCTGTCAACAAATCATCGAGGGCGCTCGCTGCGAAATTAAAAACGGTAAAATCCTTGTGCAAAGTCTGCAAAAATGACAAACATGGAAGTTTTGTATATGCACTTTTAGCAGGTGCACTTTTAGCCAATAAATGATGTTCAAAACAGTATTAAACAACTTTATTCTCCACTAGTAAAAATAAACATTAGGTCGCAAAGAGCTGAAAAGCAGTGTTGCTCTTTTTGAGCAGTTATACACTGAGCTTTGACCCTCTGCATCGCTTCAGCAGTTTCAGCACACATACAGCAGAATGTAGGTAGATATTAAATCTAGTCTTAGTCTCCATATGTTCGCCACTTTATTTTGGTTCTAATTTTTGTTTTGTACATGTGTGTTGTTTTTGTATGCAATAAACTTTTCATATAATCTATCTATCTATCAATTATTATATATATTTTGTATTTTAAATTTTAACACCTCTGTTTTGAAAGATGTTTTTATTACAAGTTTTGATATAGAATATATTTTATGGAAAAGAAAAAATAAACTTTATTTTCCTAAAATACGTATGTTTTCATGGCCGTGACATCTTTTTTTTCGGTTGTCAGTTTGTTTTTTGATATTATGCTTACATTATTGCTAAAAAAAAAAAAACCCAGCCCCTATAGGAATGTGTCATACACAATTGTATTTCCATTATTAGTTTCCAATTTAGTTTTATACCCATAAAAGTTAACAAGATGCGCCTAAAGTTTTAATCACACCTACGTTTTTTGACACCCAGTACCTATATTAAAAAGAAAAACAATAAAAAGAAAACACAAGTAGTATAAATTCACCTGTAGTCAACAGATATTCGAACAATCTCCCACCCGAATACAATTCACGAGTATAGCCTCGAAACATCAAAGAAAACAGACTTCCAAAACCGCAAAGTCACTTCCCTCAGATTGGTTTATTTGGAGGCGACTTGGCCGATTTTTGAATGCACCGGCTGCAAGGGAAATACCAATTATTCGAGCGGGCGGCCCCGCGGTGCACTGGCCGGCTCCGAACGATTTTAAATTGAATCTACGAGAATTACGTCGACAATTTTCGGTATAGATGGGAGTTTACGGGTGGATTTTGTGGCTTCCGACGTCGACGTTCGACTGTTTTTACTGAAATCTATGAAGACTTTTAGCTCGTATTTATAAAGCGA
This sequence comes from Scrobipalpa atriplicella, assembly GCA_029255725.1. Lineage (NCBI taxonomy): Eukaryota > Metazoa > Arthropoda > Insecta > Lepidoptera > Gelechiidae > Scrobipalpa > Scrobipalpa atriplicella. Next base: position 34,073 of record JARACY010000449.1, read on the forward strand.
TCTCAAGATTGAGCGCAATATATTAAGTATGGGTTTGACAGCTCGTTTTGTACTGAAATGACATTTCTGATACGAACTTAAACTTGCTTGATTATAAATACGGGCCTAAGACTGGTATCGAACGTATTATTACTAATTTATTGTATTCTTTATAAAGACTTTTAGACTTGTTACTGGCATTTTAGATTTGGAATCAAGCAATGATTTTTCACAATGGAGTTACCTACGTTATTTGTTTTTTTTTTACATTGTTTAGACATACCTAATCTCTGTGCTGTTAATGGATCACCTATGCCGCTATTTAATAATGCTGTAAATGATTCCAATTTTATTGTTATGTTTAAATTTTTAAACGATAATGTTGAAAAGGAATAACATCACGCAATAAAATGTCTCACGTCCTTTTTTTAAACAGAATTCAATTTTACCTCAATTGTAAGAGAATTGAGATTTGGATTTCGCAAAATGGCGGTCACTATGTTTCCACAGCCCAGCGGCTTCAATTTTCGGAGAAATCACCGCTGAGAAATTACTGGGCGATTGTGTAGTTTGTTTGAAAATATCTCAGGCCAACCTCATGACCACACACATTTCACGACTACTCCATACATATTTTTTTTAACAATTAGTAGTTAAAGTGTTTATCTTTAAGGGGTAGGCAGAGCGTAACACGCTCAGTAAAAGGCGTTTTCGCCATGTTTTTCGAATATTGAAGGCAATTTGAGTTAGAAACAGATAGTCAGCCCATAGCTTAAAATTTATTTTAGGTACTTATTTAATCCCTTTTTTGGTTTTTACAGCATGTCTGAAATTAACATTTTATCATATTTTAAAAGAGTCTTTATTTATAATATTACTTATCCAATACACATGACCAAAGTTTTCGTCATGCAAATTATTATAGGATCATTATATCAAACTTAAGTCATCATAATTATATACGTAGCACTCAATAAATAAGTTATTTCATTGTTACCCAAAACTAGTTTTCGAATTCAAATAAATAGAATATTTTACCCCGTATTTCATTGGAAGTAAGGTAGTTGCTGCATATGAAATTTCTATTATCAACTTGAGAGTTCTTAAAATTTGTGGAATGATACTTACGAGATATACTCCTTGGTACATAAAGTATACTACACAATACTTGACTACTCATAATAGCTATTTCTGCATGGCCTTGCTTTTATGACATTACGAGAGTTTTTATTACTGTTGACTCTGTAGTTAGCCGATATTTATTTATTTGTTACGATATGTTACCTCCGGTCAATCGCAAGGGGTCAGTAATCTTGTTCTATCTGGGGAACTGTCGAGTCAACGAACTTGTAATGAGTTATTTTGTCAACTTTACAAAATGAAATCTATGCCGTTCTTAGGGTAGACTAAAACGACTGCGGATGTCGTAAATTGAATTCCTGCTATATTTTGTTGTTTCAGATTTTCGGATATTGCAAACCTATCAAACTGACTGTCTACTGAGTATGACCTTTTGCTTGTTGGGTGGATAGATGAAGTTAATCCCATACGCAAGTAGTTTCGTCAATTCTTCTTTTAATCTTGCTATAGGACAGTTAAGCATCAGATTTGTTTCTCTAGTAAAAATGTTTCCAACGATCAGTGAGTCAGCGAGCGGCGATATTGCAACAGGTAATGAATGTGCTTTCGACTGCGTTTAGTAACTAATGCGCGCCGGGCGCCGGACCTATAATGGATATTGCAGGCTGTTAAGGTGCAGACTTATTCTATTGAGTGTGTTGTTGAGTAAACTAATGATCCGATAAACCCTAGTGATAGAGTTTTTAAGCCACATTATTAGCCTTTGACCATTGTTTGTGTAACGTATCAGCAGGAACCAAAACCGACGGCTTAGCGTGCGTTTTAAAGCACAAGATCATATCTTTTCAGAAAATTAAAGTAGGTACTTAAAAGTGTGTTCAGTGACTATTGAACCGGTGACCTCTGATTTAGAAGCCAAAGGCTGAGACTTTTGAACCATATAGAGGCAGTTAATAAGGAACGATCAGTGAGTCAGCGAGCGGTGATATTGCAACAGGTAATGAATGTGCTTTCGACTGCGTTTAGTAACTAATGCGCGCCGGGCGCCGGACCTATAATGGATATTGCAGGCTGTTAAGGTGCAGACAGACATTTTCATTTATATGCTGTAACTTCCTTATACCTAAAAATAGAAAAAATATGTTTATATTTTATCTCAAAACATAGGGATGGAGGCTTTTTAACAGCCATTTATCTACTTTCATCTGTTCCAGTGTCCGATTGAGCTGTAATATTTGACTTCTTCTTCTTAGCGAGTGGATTTTCGAGTCGAACAACGACCCGAATATTTGACTGATTTTTCTAGTCGACGCACGACAACTCGACTGCATGTTCTAATTTAAGGCCCGTATTTATAATCAGCTCTCAAGAGTGACAGCAAGTTTGAGTTCGTATCAGAAATGTCACTTCAGTACAAAACGATCTGTCAAATCCACACTTTATATTGCTCTCACTCTTGAGATCGCTTTATAAATACGAGCCTGAGAATTTGGTGAAATTCAAATGCAATATTAGGCGACTATCGAGTTCCTGATGATGGTGTCGAAAGATGGCCACTAGTGCCGCATATAAAGTCCAAAATTAGTCGATTGTATTTCCTTTCTTGTCTTGAGAGTTACCCATATCTATACATTAAGGAAAATGACACGAGTTAGGAGATCAAGTACTTTTATAAATTGTACCGTGTTTTATTTAAGTAGGTATACCTACTTCTTTCTAAGCAACTGTATTCGCCTTAACAAAACGCTACATCTCTCGTAGTCGTAGATCGGGAACTTTAATATCGCGATATCCAGTGTTCGGTTCAGTGGAAATCCTTTTACATTTCTTATATTTATGTTATAGCTTCGACACTAATACAAGATAGGGCAGTTTTATTTGACGAGGACATTATTGAATACAATTTGTTTTATAATATTTCTTGCAAGTATTGAAACACATTAATTAAAACGAAGGAATGATTATTAATTTTTGTGCCTGCTACCGATTACATATAAAAAACTCCCATTAGTTTATATTATGAACTAACGGCGACTTATGTTTTTTTTTATTTAAACCTATCTAAATCAAATATGGCACCTAAATAGAAAATACAAAGAAAAATGGAGAGATGTATTTATTGCTCCCAGTTCAGCATAGAACAACTTAGTAATACTAATACTACCTACATGTTTGTATAGAAAAAAAAACGTCCTGTATATAATAACAGCTGCTATTTTTACACAATGTTTGTTTTCTAAACCATTGGTACACGTGCCAGAAGGATCATGTAAAAGAGATACAATTTAATGTTGTGTATGTTTACGTACAGGCAGATTCAAAAACACAAACTTCACTTGTGGTTGGCTGTACCATGATTTTTTGTGATAGACTGTTTCCAATGAATTTCGTAGAATGTAACAACTTTTTTTCGACCCGAAAATACCAAGAAGGCCAGTTAAATGGTTGAGCTTGAGGGTATGGGTTTACTACTTAGCAAAAATGATTTTTACCATCTCATTGACGCCCTGCTTAACCACTAAGGCTCGTATTTATAAAGCGATCTCAAGACTGAAAGCCATATTGAGTGCGAATTTGACAGGTAATTTTGTACTGGAATGACATTTCTGATACGAACTCAAACTAGCTGTCACTCTTGAGAGCTGATTATAAATACGGGCCTAAGATACCTAAGCGTGAATTTAAGTAGATTATGCTATGCATTGTATTTTAACCTTTAATGTGGGTAACCACTGCACAGTAGATGATTGCAAATCACAGCTAAAATAAATATTTTCTTTGCTATAAAAGGTTTGCCGTTCCTGCTCTACGTCAACAATTTCACGTTTGAACGAGAAGGAGTTCTTTGATATATGGTTTTTGGAAAGTAAAAGGCTCATGTTTATTCGAACGTAAGATTTGTATCAGTGGTTCGTCTTTCAGGTTCATCGACCGTTTATTTGATGTTTTTCAAAGTGTTTGATGATTTTGTGCTGAAAATATATTAAAAGGTGATTTTTACAAATTACCTACTTTTTATACCTAAAACAATCAAAACAACAAGAGACACCGTTGTCTGCTCTGCAAATGCTCTTTTCTTTACAAATTATATTTTCATGAAGTGAAAACTTATTACTAAATTGAAGCAACTCAAATTTTCTGTGAGAATTTGTATCTGTCTTTAAAAATATTAAGTGTTTAAGTTTCTTAAATGCCAGTAAATTAGTTAAAAATTAGTGTCAAAATATTTCGAGTGAGAGCCTGCAGATTTACAGAATCTATCAAGTCAAACTTTAATGCGACGATTAACACTGATCGGCACTCAATCTCATCCTTAATGCCTTCGATACTACAAAATGCAGCTCATATCTGAGTCAAGACGCTCGTGTTAAGCACCGACTAAACATATTTCAGCGTGTTTCAGCCGTAAACGTAAACTTGCATGCTGTTTAGCGATCGAAGCGACGTTGCAAATTTCGTTACCATGGCAACGTAGTAGTGCACAAAATGGCGTTATGTATCACATATAAAATAGAAGAAATAAATGCATTTTTAGAAGAATTTATATGTGAAAGTTGTTCATATTATCTGAACCACTCCTTTTGGTTTGCGTAGGTATTGCTTTATCCCTACGAAGTAGGCAGGGCGTAAAACGCCTTGTAAAAGGCGCCTTCACTACGTCTGACAGAAATTGAAAATTGAGATTGTAATGTGTATCGCTGAATTGACAGGTTGTCAGCCCATCGCCTAAATTACAATACACTGGAAATAATGCGAAAAACTAGAAGGAGACAAGAGAGCGCGTCACAATTTGCGAAACGCGTTAAAAAAAATGGGGCAGCAACAAACATACAAAACCAGAATTAATTAGAACATTATTTTTTTTTGCTTACCTACGATCCTTCGTACGTGACAGTACTACAATTCAAATTACAATTTTCATTCGAATATTTTATTGTCTCCCAAAAATCCAATAAAAGCGCGCATATCGTTTACAATGCCTTAGCAAATATACTGGTTGAGAGAGCACTTTGAGTGTTCAGGGGTCTGTATGCAATGTAAATAGGTTTTTTTATAGGTTTTACATATCGGGCTGCGGATTAAATAGTTTTTATTTTTTATTGTTACAAATTACAGTTGAAATTTTATTATAGTTTCCACATGCATTTGAATCCGCTGCATATTTTCAATACGGCAAGATTTTTTTTTTTACATTATTAGTTCGTTGAAATTCAATTTTTATTTTAATGATTTGAAAAAGACGAAATTTTAAATTGTTAGCAATCTGATAAACTTTCTTGCTGGATGAAAAATAAAATTATTTATGCTCATACTCATATTGAAAACTTAACTTAAGTAACTTAATAGCCCATCACGATCAAGTATCAAATCTTATAATTATCTAGCAACAAAAATAAAAACATATCTGATCTTTTATTTTACTATCAACACAATTTCACGTAATGAAACTGAAAGAAAAATTCCAACAACAGCGACGAGACACGTATCGAAAATTTACGTAAGAAATCCAAACACGTAGGTATTGTGTGAACTTCTGCCTTACAAATTTAATCTGTTACCCTACCTATTACGTTATTTATCTTGAGAAGGGGGTGTCTTTTGTCTCTAGGGTAACAGACGAACCTTCTGGATTTATTTATCTCGATGGTTTCGGCTTACCTACATTATGTATACAGCAATTTTCTGACACTTGATAAACGTCAACTGCGATATTCTAAGGCTCGTACTTGTAAAGCAATCTCAAGATTGAGAGCAATATTAAGTATGGATTTGACAGACCGTTTTGTACTGAAATGACATTTCTGATACGAACTCAAACTCGCTGTCACTCTTGAGAGCTGATTATAAATACGGGCCTAAATCGCATAACCGGTCAAAGAAACTGAACAACATACCTACACAAGCAAATTCATTAGAGGGAGAACGTCAACAGCTGCGCTTAGTCTGATAAAATTAGGCGTATTTTGTGACAACCTGTCATTGCAGCGTCCGATTGTTTTTATCCTATGTCAGATCGTAAAAACTTAACTTAAAATAAAATTATAACTTACATAGACTTGCTTTAATTGTTTCAGACTGCTGCAACAGATTGAAAAATCGTCTGTAAGAAATATGCATCTTTTTTCTGCCTAAAATAATATTGTATGAAAATGAATTTGGAATGAAGATGTTTTTATTTCGTTAATTTTTCAATTCGAGTTTTCGTCTTTTTTGTATTTCAGGCATAATTACTTTTACTTCGACTTTGATAAGAAATTATTATGAAACAAAACCCGGAACGTTGCTTTTTCATACTGCATCCTTATAAACATACTTGTAGATGCATTTATACCATACATAGTCTCAAACTTACAAAGTACTGTTTAGCAAGAGACGAGGCAAATTGTGTTAGCCAGCAGCGTCTTCAGGACGGATATTTGATGAGTGCATGCCAGAATTTTAGAGGAAACTTTGCCTAACTTCAGCCACGATGTAAAAAGACTGTGGTGAAGTGAAAGCCGATAATGTGCTGCTTACATGAAGATGGAGTGCTTTCTGGGCAAAGTTGTCGGGCTGTAAAGTTATTATGTTGTGTTGTGGAAGGCAATAAATTTGAAATGGATGCAGCGTTTTTGTGTATCATTCAAGTTGACCCGTGTGATTATAGAGGTAGGATATAACCTTATAAGATATTTAGGAAGCCTCAAATCATGAACTAATAGAAACGTAAGATTTTGCACGTATGATGATATGTCTGGAGAAGTTAATTTCACTGCTCAATCAGCGAGTGTAACTTAATGCTCTACGTGATTGGCAGAGAGCCAGCCTTAGAATAGTTAGAAGTCTTAATGTATACAACTAAAAGTTACCTTTTAAAATCCATTGCGAATAATTGAAATAATTTATTAGTAACACACAGAGTAAGAACTAAGTACTTGCGAATTATTGAAATAATTAATTAGTAAATTTGTGGTTGAATTGTGATAAGACATACAAAGTAAAAAATAAGTGCTTTGTAAATAATATAGCTTACTACGTACTGTTAATAGTCAGTAAGCATAATAATATAATGTATGTAGTTGTTAGCTGTTTTTTTTTAAACGAGTAAGAGTTTAAAATTAGCCATTCACTACGCCATGTTTTTTTAAAGAGATATGTAAGGAAGGAAAACAATCTTGATGCTTGTCTTACTCCGACTGCCGCTCTGCTCTTTATGTATGCGTAAATGTAACTGAACACACCTTGTCTTAGTGCGCGTAAGCTCGGCATAGTCATCATCATCAGCCACAACAGTCCACTGCTGGACATGGGCCTCCCCAAAATTGGGAGTATATGCCATACTCACTGGCAGGCGGGTTGGTGAGCGCAGTAGAAGTTTTCCATTCACAGGGAAAGCTCAGCATAGTAAAACTCTAATAACGCACACAAGCGCGCGTGTCTGTACGCTTAACCACAAGTATGGCCGAGCGGCAGTCATGAGATAAAACAACTGTGCTGTAAATGCTGCAACACAAGGCTTGCAGACATGTCGGCTTGGCAGTAAGCCAGCCTCTGACCTTTCTACGAAACTGCTTTTTGAAATTATTACTTTGGTATTTTTGAATCTATGTTTCAAAGGTCTATAAGCTCTATAAACTGAGGTATGTTCATGTATGACAAAGATGTTTGAAACAAATATCAACAATATTGTCACACTTTTATAGAATAGAAATAAAACTAAGAATGCTACCTGATTACAATTGTAAAGAAACATCTATTAAAAATATATGAATAAAGAACTTAAAAATCAGGCTTTAAAACGAAATTCCACAATCCATTATGATTGAAAAAAAGGGTTCCATACAGCAAAGGATAATTAATTCATAGGTCCCGATTCCTTTAAGTACTTAGTTGGAGATATTTCGAATTGTTCTTTTTTTTTTCTTTACTGGATTTTGTGTTTATATCCTTAGCACAGTATCTAGCTAGATAATACTGGTCCAGTATCTAAGTTACGAACAAAGGTTCTATTGTTTTAGTACATTCAACTATTCCAGCTAAGTAGGGTGCAGGTGACGAGATAAGTTGTTCGAAGCAAACGGTAGCATCACTTGAAAAACTTTGGCTCGTATTTATAAAGCGATCTCAAGATTGAGAGCAATAGGGACCTGGAAAACAGTAAGATCAGCATTACCTAAATGGTGCGTTGCACCGGGGGGGGCATGTTGCTGATACTGGCTGCTAAGGTACTCACCTTAGCAGCCAGTATCAGCAACACTGTTACACTCGTAAACCATGGATTTGACAGATCGTTTTGTACTGAAATGACATTTCTGATACGGACTCAAACTCGCTGTCACTCTTGAGAGCTGATTATAAATACGGGCCTTTGACTCTTTACTTTCAACTTGCTAATACTTTGGCTTTTCTATTCAATTTTACTTCCATGCTGGACTGGGAGTGGTAGAAAAACATAGAATGTGCCAGCTGCATCTCGTCCCGAGCATGCTGTAAAAATCAGCTAAGGGATTCGATGGTTTCAGTATTGTAATTTAGGCGATGGGTTGACAACCAGTCACTATAGCAATATACATAATCATCATCTGTATGAGCCTTCGAAACTTGTCAGACGTGGCGGAACAAACTATGTTTAGGTCGTTTTTGCTCTGCCTACCCCATTAGGGATAAAGGCGTGATTTTATGTATGTATGTATGTATGTATTCACTTTTTGCGGTATTGGCGCCTTCGGAAAATTGAGGGCAATCAATTTAAGCTTCGCCTCACAGAAAGCAAAATAGGTACACAAAGAAATAATGTGCATTACGCAGAGTTTTTTTTATTCGGATTTACTACACCAACTTAAAAACTAAAACTTACACACAATTCATTAAATGATAACATATATTAGTACAGTCGGAATATAAAATTTATTAGATTTAACTAAAAAATTTCAGCAGTCATGTGAGATTTGATAGGTACAACAGTAAACCATACGAAATATTTAGTTCCACTTCTATAAATTCAAAGTTATATACCTGTTTCCTATCATAATACAATGCATGCATGCTCTTTTGACTTCGGTAATTCATCAACCACGGGGCGGTAACTAGATAAGCGAGCGTCACTCCCGAGTTACTAAGCAGTGACGTCACTCGAATAACTTTAACTTGCTTTAGCTAGTCTTGACTTCAGCCAAACTTCAGTACATACAGACGTAGTCGGTCCGCAACTTGGAAAATTGAGGCGTCTTTGAGAAATAAATAATTAAATTGTATTTTTGATCAAGTGTTAAACACCTCACCGGTGATTAAAAAGACCTAACATAAAAGTAACATAGAGAAGGGTTACTAGGAAGTCCATAAACGCTTCTCATATTCTATCTTCTGTCTTTCTCTTTTCGGAATAAGGGAAAAAATGCGTGATTTTATGTATGTATGTATATATGTAACAATAATCATTACATACTGTAAGAGTCACTTTGTTATGAAACTTCGTACACAAAATAAGAGACTCTCGATATATGTATATAATATATGTATATATGTATGTATATAGTATATGTATATGTATGTATATAGTATTTGTATATAATGTACTAACTATGTAGTAAGTACATTATATCCCGTCAATAGTAAGTATATCTTACAACAAAGCCTATATAAATACACTTAACCTCCCTAATCCTATCTTCCTCAGCCTTTGTCAGAAAATCGATGACCGTCGTCGCCACATCGCTCAAATTCAATAACAATAATAAAATAACCTATACTCAATAAACTATCCCATACTCAATACTTAGCTCTCACAAAATCTCGCTTCCCATTATGTCTGGGAGGTTGCTAACGAAATATCGTTTCATAAGATTGCGTAGACCGAGACCCGGTGGCTTTTAAATTTGATAATAGTACGTGATAGTCACTTTAGTTGTAGGTTCTTTTTAAGTTTGTCTTTGGTGAAGTGACACTTCGACGTGATTTAAGAATATAAATATTTAAGTTATTAGAAGATCATTGAGAGTGTAGACTTCCGTTTGATAGAGTTATTGACAATTGTGTATAGAGATGATTTTTTTTTTCATTTAATTCAACTATACCAACTTACATAATAAGGTAGCATTATTTCCATATTAATCATCACAATGACAGGAAACGCATTTTTGTCTCTGGATATGTTTATTAATCGACTTTCACGACGCACCCGCATGTCTAATCTAGTATCTTTCGCAAGAAGATATAAAATGACGATACAGCTCCCGACCAACTAATAGGGGTTTATTAGTCAATGAAACTGAACCAATTTCACAAAAAAAAAACTTTAAAAGAAAAAAATGGCTTTCCCCATAAAGTTTACTGACCGAGGTAGTTAGTTATTTCTTCATTTCCTGAGAGAATTTCCAGGTGCTGTTGTTCAATTTTGTTGACTGAGTAACCCCTATCCGTTTGAAGGTAGATGTTACACGTTTTATATAGAGACGATTAGCTCCTGGACTAGTATAAAATCGTACAAAATCGGATTCGATTGCCTTTGCTGCCCAATTGCCGGCTCGTCGAACCCAATGCTATTATATTTATTACTTTTCTGAAAATTGCTGCGGGCAAGACGCGCATTTAGAATTTTAACAATAAATCCTTTATACTTAATTGCAACATGGTTTTTAAATTGTTTCATCAATACACTTTATATTAAGAATATCGTTGCGTAGTATTTTTTATTCATAGTTATGTATTTCAAATACAGCTCGTTAGATTCCAGTTTAGTTGTTAGTAAAAACGACGCGTCCACGATACATTACTGAAAAAAGAAAAACTAAACCCATTAAAGACTGTACAAACTTGTGACGAAACTCAGAGCACTATTCAGGAACACGTTTCTTAAAATGGTAAGTTGAAGTGATAACTTGATAACTTACTCAGGCGAATAACTTATTAAACTGGAAGTTTCGCTGTTTCTTCGTAAAATATATTTTAGTTCATTCGTTTTCTTGTGAAGTGGAAAATTACTCCGCTACTTACAGTTTTGAGTTTTTGATATATGAACTAGGGTATTGTATTACATAGATAATAAAGTTTTTAACTATGGTCATTTTGAAATATTTATTTGAAGTCGCCGTGTACGTTATTCTACAATAGGTACCGTTAAGATAATATTATGTATGTTTTATGAAGAAAAAATAACATAATAATATTTAGTAGGTAATTAATAATATTAAGCACTTTTTTCTTTTGTAATCCTGTATTGTCTACAATTTCAAGTAACTTTCCCTGAAATAGCTGCAACCATTATTTAAAAAATCCTGCTTTACATTTAGATAATTTTGCTTCACCTTGATACCGATTATTAAATAAAATAAAATAAAATTAACAATCTATTCAGCCAGATATTTTTCAAATACAAGCTGCCTCGGCCACGATAAACAATTTTACATAATATTCCTGTATGCCTACAGATTCTCCTATAGAACATTCCTGTCTACCGTCACCTGCGTTGGAAAAAACCGACTAGTACCAGTAATGGAAATATTAGGTTACCGGCTGCAAGCGAGACGAATTGATTTCAGAAATCGAATTGAGTGTAGGGCTGAGCTGTCACTGACAACCCTAAATTAGATTTTGGTTTCAAATGTTTTATTATTTTTCAAGATAGAACAGTGCGACCGAGATTTATCATATCAGATATTTATTTAGCTGCTATCTAAAAAGCGACATATTCCTATTACAATTTCATTACAATGGTCTTTCTTGCGTCTGTACTGACAGAATTGTAACATTTGTAAAAGAAGAAGGTATCAACTACAAAGCAGACACTAATATTTGTAACACCCCGAGTCTTTCAGGTGTTCATGTTGTCCATTACGAGGAAAAATCATTAGACTATGTCCATGTAAATCGCAAATTTTGAAAGTACGAAATCGCTTTGAAGAAATCTTCCATCATTAAAAAAATGTCGCGACATAATGTTAAACAACTTTATTCTTTAAGAAAATATAGATACTTCAGCGATATTGTCATCTTATTAAAGAAGTATTTCTTAAATGAAGAAAGTTATTTAAACGAATCCAGCAGCCCTATTCGCTTCGGATCTACCACTACCTTCATGCCTAGATATTTGTGATAGTCACGTCCAAATCCCAGGCTATCGAGGTGACACCCTCTTGTTAGACTCAATCAGTCCTATTAGTCCGGGACATGCATAATCATGATGACAGCTGATTTTGGTATAGCACCTTCGACTACGAAGTTTGAATCTACAACTTATTCAATGGAGATCGCTTTTCTTTTAGTCATGATTTATTTGACAAAGTATAAAGTTGTGACGTGGTTCAATCCTCATCAAAATTGGTATCACCAATTCTTAATATTGTTTTAATCAAATATGACATCAATTTTGATGATGATCATAAAGCAATCCACCTTTGACATTAGGTAGATAAACGAACTTTTATTTTGAACTGCCTGATTTTAGACATTGGAAAACTCATAAAGCAGATTTTTTAGCCATTTTTTACTTCCATGCTGGACTGGGAGTGATAGAAAAACATAGAATGTGCCAGCTGCATCTCCTCCCATGCATGCTGTAAAAATCAGCTAAGGGAATCGAGGGTTTCAGTGTATTGCAATTTAGGCGATGGGCTGACAACTTGTCACTATGGTAGTATACATAATCATCATCTGTATTAACCCTCAAAACTTGTCAGACTATGTTTAGGTCGTTTTTGCTCTGCCTACCCCATTAGGGATAATGGCGTGATTTTATGTATGTATGTATTTTTTAGCCCAGCAAGTACCTAGCATGCAGCAGACACATTTAACAATTTTATTTTGTTACCTTTTTTACGGCAAAAGAAAGTCACTCACGCTGGCAGTATGAAACTGGCAAAAGTTTTCAGAGGGCTCACTCGTCAATGTATTGAGTTAAAGGCTGTCAATACACCAAAATGTCACCCCGCGAGTTACACCGTTTGAGCTTGACAAGGAACTATGCTAAAAGCTGCCGGTTGACAGAATCCAATCTGTGAGAATGCCAGTTAGTGCTAAGGTGTATCATTATTAGCACTTTGTAGAACATTCCCGTTCTTGTCATGGCTTCTCCTTCCCTTTTTTAGATAAAAAATGATTTCATTATATATATTTTATTATTTCATTAGATATTTTTATTTAGAGGTTAAAGTACAGAAAAAAAACATGCTAGTAATGGATTTTTAGAAGGACAGACAGGGCAGTATCCAATCTGTGAGTATGCCAATAAGTGCTAAAGTGGCCATTAAGTAAACTCTGAGGAAAGCGCCTTCCTACAAATTGACGGTTTTTTAGGTAATGAAAAATATAAAGTAAAGGTAGATACGTTGATGAGTTTTTGAGTGGAAAAAATAGTACAAATCTTTCATACATAAACGCCTATCAAAATTATTGAAGCTGAAAGTATATTAACAATATATTGAAATTTACCTAACATTAATTATTCTAAATTATATAATAAATTAATTCATCAATTATATTTTAAAAATTGTCTTTATTTAGAACACTTGCCTAGAATATTTTCTTTTTGATGAAGAATTAGTCAACCTGAAATAGTTTTGAGATAAATCATTTGATATATAATTAAAAAATATTTTTATGTTTTTTTTTTTTTGTGTTTTACGATAGTCATGGTCACCCTACATCAAACTAGCTATCGTGAGCATGAGCTACATTGACACTGACAAGATTTGGTCACAATTTTAAGCACTACACATCTGCACTCTAAAAAATTAATAAAAAAATTTAAGAATTAAAGAAGAAAGTCACTATATTTTTTGACAGGTTAGGTTTGCAGATTGAATTACCTGACTGTCCGAAAAAAAAAACGTACTTCGAAGGGTACGGTCGCTGTCTTTGTCAGTGGCCTAAATAGCTGTAGACGTTTTTAAAATTCGGGCACCAGGGTTTATCGGTTCATTGTTTGACTCGCAAGCCCACTCGATAACAAGAGGAGTGAATATTTCATATTTCCATCTTTTTCCATACTGCAGTTTCACTATTATTGGCTAAATACAATTTCCAGTTAAACATTAATACTATTGACAAGATATTTTCACACTAATAAAGTTGGCTCTGCTCTACTTATAGAACAGGAATCTGAAAAAATGAAAGATTTTTATAAACAGGGCCTGTCGTTTTTTGAACGCACCTAAAAAATAATGTATTTCACTTTATTATATCGAAGTAAATATGATATTATCAAGGGGTAAAACCACATATTGATAGAATGAGGTCGTCTTTACAACAAACTTCACAATTAAATTCACTCTTCGATGCCCCAAACGTGATGGTTCGAAGTAATTAAACATTGTTGGAAATTCGTAGCAATTTGCTACGCCGTAGCAATACCGTAGCAGTGTCTACGTAAGAGTTGTAGTCAGAACTTCGCCTATTATTTTAGAGGTGTGATTAGTTTTGCTTTACGTACATTGACTTCCGGTACCTAGTTATATACACATACCGTATATAGTCACGCCTATTTTCCTCACAGGGTAGACGGCCTCATAAATAGTGCGTTGCTCAAGATTTTAATAAATTATTTACGTAGCAGAAGAAAGATAGTACACCAGACACGAACGTCAAACATAGACTAATTTTTACCGCTTTAAAGTATTTTATTCCAACGGGAATAAAGTAATTAATTTTCAAAAGTAATTTGATATAGGTACACAAATTGACTCTGTAGATTATTTACCACAGAAAAATATCTTATAACCAAGGTGAAACTTTTAAAGCTTGTTTTATGATTCTTAGGCTCGTATTTATAAAGCGATCTCAAGATTGAGAGCAATATTGAGTGCAGATTTGACAGGTAGTTTTGTACTGGAATGACATTTCTGATACGAACTCAAACTCGCTTTCACTCTTGAGAGCTGATTATAAATACGGGCCTTATACCCGAAAAACACAGTTTTTTTTTTCGGAAAGCACGTTTGTTTCAACACTTTTTTGGAATGTTTAGAGGTACTAGGACTACATAAGTACCAAGATTAAATGCACCACTGTTTAAGTCTTCCAGCAAATGAATTCTCGCGTAATTTAATAAGAAATTCGAAACAATAAGAGCGATGGGGACGCCCGAGACCAATTTACTTAGTCTAAAGTAGCTTTGGATTGAATTAACTGTTATTTTTATTTAGCTCTAAACTTTGTACCACGCGCACCACAAGGAGAAGAATTTAAATAGTCACAATTGTTTTGAACACCCCTTTCTCTTTTTGTGTGGGTTTTAAGTCGATGGACCCGATGAACCCTGGTGTCAGAGTTTTTAAACCGCCTAGGACTCTGACATGGTTTGTGTAACGACCACTATCAAATACAGCGATCGGGACCGACAGCACGGAATAATTTTACTTCCAGACAAAAAGTTGTATTCAGCCTGCATTGTCCTAACCGAACTGGGGAAAATCTCACAAAGTGATAAATAGACATATATCAACTTTGTGTTCCTCCCCTAGAGATCGAACCGATCAGACCACTACACCTCGGAGGCAGTGAAGTGAAAGAAATGATAATTTGAAGTTAAGTCAGTTAAGAGCCTTTTCGATGTCAATTTGAATCGCAATCATTCGTAATACTTAATTGTTATTTAATATTTAGACAACAAAGAAAATAGTCAAATTGATTGAATTTAATTGTTAGAATCAAAATTCTTTATTCTGTTACATAGTAATGTATTTTGATCATTTAATATTTTATCAATGATAACAACTTTGACCCGGATGTCAAACATGATAATTTTAATGATGTCAAAGTTTTGATTCTAATAGGTCTATGACATTGTTCTTAAACCATTAATAGTGTATTTTTTTTTATAATAACTTTCTTTAATTAATTAATTGAAAAGTTCGTTTTTTTTTCACACCAAGTGTATATGTAAGTGTAACTACATATTAGACCAAATTGTAAGACTTTTAATCGTGTTATATCAAAGATTTTGGATATGTTATTAATACGTTTCTGAATGTGAATGAAAATCAACAAAGTAAAATCATTAAAGTCCTATTTTGAAATAAATAAATATGTATTAAATTCATTGTTTTAAACTAAACGCAAGAACTCTTCGTGTGTTTTATTTGCGTAGCTCTCTGACGTGCCGGTATTGCGTGTGATAGTGGTGCCGCGAGGCTTACAGCAGTTATATCCACTGCGTTACTCCACCGCCACTCGTGTCCCGGCTAGTTTACCAACTTCCCGGAATAACGATAAAAACCCGACAGAAAACAGCAAAATGACACCCAAACCCACCACTTTTCAAACGTTTTAAATCTGAAATTTAAATTGGATTTCCATATTCCCCTGCGAGTATGTTCACTGTTCAGCATATTTAAAAAAATCCTGTGCGTGTCGGACACAAGTTTGTAATGAGGCGCTTTGCAGAAATCTGCTGGGTTGAAACCCGTTCATGTGAGAAATCCGGTCGTTAGCGCTGCAGCGCGATATGCTTATTAAACAAAATAGTCCAGTTATCCTTAATTAAATGTAATTATTATAGGTTAGTGTCTTTGTTCGGTGAGTGGAGACGGCCTTATCGACTGGGCGGCGCCGCCGGCCGGCGATCGTGCCCGCTCGGCCGCACTCGGCAAGTGCGTTCGGAAAACTTCGGCCAGGCTCGGGGAAACTCGCCACCTACACTGGAAATTTAAGGGCTGCGTTAGGGGTTTTCCGACAGGCGCTCTGCGACTGCGGAACAGCCATGGCACCCGCACGGCGTTACATAACCCCCCGACCCCAATACTCAACTCTGAAATCCCCTGTTAGCTCGGGATATATTAAATGTCACGCTTATGATATTTAAATAGAAAAATGTAGAGAAATATACAGATAAGCGAGCTTAGGCTCGCGCAATAAAAATGCTTTCTCAACCAAAAGTAAGGCACAAATTTTAGCGAGCTCAAAGACGCGGTGAGCTCAAAAGAGACTAAAGCATGGCCAATTGTCGTCACGGTAAAAAGAGGAGAGTAGCAATTTTCGTTTGCCGACAACCCTTTGGGCGCGAAAGAGGCTGTGAGCGCGGCCGCGCGGCACGTGGCGGGGCGCGGGGCGGCGGCGGAGGGCGGCGGGGCGGCGCGGGGCGCGGGGGGGCACAGCCCGGGCCGCCCCGCCTCAGTGGCGGCTTGCAGTGGCAAGAACGCGCGTGTCGTCGCCGACACTTCCGCCCCGCGCACACCTAATCCGCTCATTTAGCAGCAAACGCCGCATAGTGCGGTGGCGGTGGCCCTGCGTCGAGCCCCCGGGGCCGATGCTCTGAGCCGGGCGCCGGCCCGAGCCCGCCGCGCCCGACCGGCATGTGACCAGCCGCCATCCGCAACATGATCGTGTGTTCGATTGTTTACGTTAACGCTAGTTGATAACCGACCGCCCGGCGCTGGCATGCTAATGTGAGTATCCTCGCCTGCTGCGGAGCCGCGGGCCGCGACATTCGCCGTCCTACGTCAGCTCGACTCTCCCTCGCAATAATGCTTCGCATCACATTCGGTCTGAAAGTGAAACATTACGTTTTCCTGCAATGCGACATTGTGCGAACGCGCGCGTCCGAAGTTTCCATACATTATTAACGTACGAGTGTCATGTCAGCGGCTCCGCGTTTTTACTTTCTGCCGTGGAGGGCATCTGCCTGGCTTTGATTTCTGTGTGATAAAGTGGTTAATTGTTGACAGTCGGACTGTTCGGCGTGGAGATTCGTGGACTGTTTGCGCACGTGGCGAGATAGCGGGTCGGGGAGACGCGGGCGCGGGCGATCGTGCGGCTGGCCGCGCGGGCGGACGCGCGGGCGCGGCGTGCGGCTCGCGGCCGCCGGCATGCGGTAGCGCGGCGGCGCAGCCGAGGCGCGGGCGAACACTCGTGCGCTCTCGGCTATGTGCCCCCTCTGCGCTACATTGTAAGTATTTAGATCCATTTACAACCAGTTTCAGGCTTAACTTAGAAAGATAGACCGCACATTGAAAATTCGACATAAAATTCAATTAGAGGTGACGTCACTTTTCGTTATAAATTAAATTGTATATCAATGTATAATATAATGTATAATGTATAATATCTCAAATTTTCATCAAAATACTACGATTTGCCACAACACGAAGTAATTCTTCATTTAGAGAAGCCCCCGTAGCATACCGCTACGCATTAATCTATCTGTCAAATCGCCATACAATCTGACAGATAGATGTGATAAAGATGGCTATCGTGGCCTTATCGCGGCTGCATGTTACGGGGACAGTATTCCACATAAAACACTATTGACTGTTTAACAGCATCTACTTACCGCCTACTTCATTTTAAGCTAGTTTCATTGATGCTCTTATAATATTTTATTATGTATAAACCACTGTTACATAGGTACTTCTAGATAAAATTATTCTTTAAAAACTTATAATAATAATCTCTTCCCACTAGAAATATTAAAAAAAACTGCATCGTGCATTTTTCAAATTTGAAGTAATTACATTGTACAGCATTTTCATAAGGAAAATTTTGCACAAGACCGATAGGAGCACATTTATATTTTTCTTGCGCTCACTAAAACACGTGTATCTAATTTTCAAAAAGCAATTTCATTTCAAGTGTCTTATAAGATGGTTTTATAATCTGTTTCTTACATAGGTATCATTCAAAATACTCATATCACGCTCATAAAATTCCTTCACTGCATAGACGCAGGGCGGAAAAGTACGCATTTTTACTTAGAGGTAGAGCACTATTTGTAGTACCAAAGAAAGTAATTTATGAAACATGCTCTCTGTTCTATGGAATGGAACTAACAAGAAC
The DNA here is from genome assembly GCA_029255725.1 of Scrobipalpa atriplicella. Taxonomy (NCBI): domain Eukaryota; kingdom Metazoa; phylum Arthropoda; class Insecta; order Lepidoptera; family Gelechiidae; genus Scrobipalpa; species Scrobipalpa atriplicella. Next base: position 52,877 of record JARACY010000449.1, read on the forward strand.
ACGAATATAAGGACTAGTTTCTGCTCTTAGAAATTCAAATAAGTACTTTAAGAAATATGCATGTCTATGACTAAGCTTGTTATATAAAATAACATTCTCACATTCAAATATCTTGGATCAATTATACGCATATTTGACCATGCTACAATTAATACATATATTATTATTATCACACTTAGAACTTGCAAAAAACCTTAAGCTGTATTGTAAGACAGTCAAATTGAGGTATAATTAGTTTACATAATGAAAAATATAGATTGTCTGCCTTTACATCCAATTAACTGACATGCTAAATGGTTTGTACCGTAAATTTCCAAGAAAATGCTCAATAATTAAATGAACCGAACAATAAATCATAAAAATAATAAAACACCAGAATTTTAAAAGCAAATTGACCAGTTTTGTAAATATAACAATCTCATTCAGAATGAAAACCAATTTTTACAATATTGTGGAATGGTTTTTATATTGCATTAATTACATTTTACTCTTCATTCAATAGTACTATATAGATTTAATCATTTAAATCTGTTACGAAACAGAATTGAAATAATGAAAAAAGCTTAGACTAAGACATAAAAGGATAGGGAAAGGTCAAAGGTACTTGAGGTGTTGGAAGCGAATGAAAAGAATTGGTTGGATGGAAGGGAAAACAAATGAAGGTTTAGAGAATGGTAAAAGAGAAGAGAAATATTATAAAGACGACAGTTCAGAACAGAAGAAGAATGACAAGCTACGTCATAAGTCTCGACAAATTTTTGAAATAAAAAAGGGAAATTTGAAAGGACGAGAGTAAGGGGAAGACTGAGACGTAGATTACTTTGAACAAATTAAAGAGAAAAATAAAAATACACAAGTGAAAATAATAAGTGGAAAACATAAATGGTTGGTGATACCTCCACCGTTAAGTTCTTGGCCCTTAGAGGTCAATTTCAGAAGAATACTTTACAGTATAATAAACGGTGCTACCATTTCTTTATTTTATATTATCGCTTAAAAAAAATTTGAAGTTCTCTCAACTGATTGTTTCTGTATCAAATGCTACGATCGATATACATCAATCACATGATAGGGATAGCTCAGCTGTACCAGTGGAACCAATAGCAAACACAAACAAAACAACTGATGCCGATTCCAATTTCGTTTCGAACGAAATTAAAACACTTGTTAAAGTAAACAAACTGTTTGACATTGTGTCAATATTTACAATACCAATAAGGTTTGGAATCCGAGCGCTTGTTATAAATGAAAACAACTCATCAAAACGGACTTGTAATCAAGTTACAAGTTTCAAATTAAAAACTTGCCCCTTTACAGACTTGTTATATACGAAAAGCGGGTGCGGAAGTTCACGCGAAACTTATTAAAAAATAGTAAAAAATAGAACATTTAATAAAATCTTATTCTAGTACTAATGTTTAATGTATGTGTCGTAGGATGATTTGATAATTCGAATCTTCGCGAAAATCTTAGGGATTTTGCGAAAACGCGGATAATTAGACAATGGTGAAACCATTGTCAAATCTTACTAGGTTTTTTTGCGAAAAAGCTCGTAGTTCTAGTAACATTTGATATCCTTTACCGAAATAAGAACGCTGACAAAAAATACTTATACTTGTATATAACGATATCATTTGACAATATTTTAGTTTCTTTGCTGGTCTTATTTAAGGCATAACACTTCCCGCTAACGCGCTCGCTCTTTTACCCTTATTGTGAATGAGGCCTTATACTTTTCTCAAGAGAAATTATGTTTTTGTTTTTTCTTTGTACGTTTTTAATATCGCATTGGATAATGAAAAAAGTTATCAAAGCGATCTCGAGATATCTCATTACGTTATTTGAGTTAGGCCGAATTTCTTTTCTCGCTGACCTCTGCATAAAATATGGGAATCATCTGGTTTTCATTTCCTCCCTTCTTCTTAACATTGTGTCGTATCTGAGGAAATAAACAATCAATAGAGTATATGCATACAAAATATTATCCGTATCTGAACTTATTTACAAAAAATATAGAAAATTAAAATAACAACAGTGAAAACAGAAATTAAATTGTTTTAAAAATTACCAAAATATACAATCATAAGCTAGTCTATCTATCTCTCTATTCGAAACGAAATTTTATATGAAAGTAATATAGCGCTCGAGGAATGTGGCACAATTACGGATCGGATCTCTCTTTTTAACCAACGACTTTAAATTTTTCAGGTTGAAGCTGCTACTTTAAAGCTTATTACAATATTTTTACTAAAATATGTTATAGGTATTGAGTTGATACGTTCTTTGGAACTACTTAAATAAAAATCTGCAAGTTAGAATGCAAAATTGATAATGATTATTATTGCCTCGATTACATTATTAATAATATTTATGGACAAACAATTTATTTACATCAAAACTAAATTAATATTAAATCACTATTTCAATATGGCCACGATATTATACCCGTGTAATTGCGATTGTATCTCCTTATTTGATTCAAACCGGATTCGTCTATTACGCCATTAATAATTGAGCAATTTGATACGTATTTGTACAACAATGTCAATATCATATACGTTTACCAACAAAATAATGGTATATTATAATTGATATTTGATATATTTTTGCCCTTAGAATCTTGAAGTATGTTCCCCTTCGTACTGTAGGTATAATTCAATTTTGATTCTTAAGAACTTGTGCAAATTGGCCCTTCAATCGTATTTTGTGAGAGCATAGAGTAAAAATAGTTTTACAAAGGGACACAGTTTTAATAAATTAGCTCAAATTTTGCTAGTGCATTTTTTCTCTCGTGACAAAAAACTCTTTACTTTTTATCTGAGTTATCTTTTTTTTTACTGAACAGATTTTTTATTATTTATTTATCACAGCGACATTAATGTTCTTTGAGCGTAATGAGTTGATTTGAGCGACATGCATCTTTTATTTTAATTATCTTATTACCGTTAGTGTCCCACTGCTGAGCAAAGGCCTCCCTCTGGTCTCTCCACGACTCTATATCCTGTGCTTCTTCACAGCCAATTCTTAAGGAAAGTATCGAGCTCATACAAATGTATTTCATTTAATATAGCCACTTACCACATGCTAATTCATAATGTGTACCTATAACGTATTAGCAAAAAGATCGTTAACATTAAAAGTGTTCACGTAGCATTATGACACTTTTTGCAAGATACAATGCATGCATAAAATATCCGATATAAAACTACCCTGCACACTGTAGAGACGTGTGGTCTGAAACTTAAATTAGTTTCACTTATTTACATACCTAGAGTCCCTTTAGAAATAAAACAATTTAGCTAAAGTGTTGCTCGTGTAAGCCAAATAAATTGCCAGACAAATACATATCTACTCTAAATAATTATGTAGGTTTTATTACTTTGTGCAATGGTACGTCCAAACACACAGTTAGACTAGTAATAATGTTTTTAAATTATGATAAAGTATGATAAAAAAGAGAAAAATTTAACACGAGAATAGGTACATTTTAATTTTAGAATTGTACAGTGTATTCTAGCTTTTTGTAGAGAACTTAATAGACACAAAGCAGTTTTAAAAATATCATTAAACACAGGGTGTAAAAAAGTACTACGTTCCTTTAAACCATCATGTTCTACTAATGATAGCAAACAACTTTCCTAACTTTGTTTACACCCTGTATACGGGTATATTAATCACAAGAGCCACCCGGACACTTAAATATTGACATAGTTGCTGCTACATTGATAAAGTTTAATGTTTTGAATATACTCATATAAATATGAAAGAAAGAAAATAATAAATTCGACTCGGGCCACGAACCTGCCCGAGGTTCGTGGCCCGAGTCGAATTTATTATTTTCTTTCTTTCATATTTATATGAAATAAAAATAGCATTGTGAGTGCTAAAATATCCTCAAAAATTGAATATACTCCTTTAGCATTCGGTGATTTTAGTCTTCATGTCACGATTACTCACTTGTTTACTCTACAAAGAGTTTCCGAAACCATCTACAAAAAATCTGAGCTGTAGCGAAGGCTATTTTTTGCGCAGGCTGTTCCCCTAAAGTATCAAATATGAGGTTCGAGAATACTTATCCTTATCAGCCCTTAAATTGTGTAGTCAGCGAGCGGTTTATTGTGTCCTGGACAACGGTGGTCGTCCGATAGAATGGAGAATATTAATGCCAAAGATATTGTAAATATGACGTCTTTTTTATAGAAATTTATTGAAAATTTCCTAGTTGCCTTGTGGTAGTAGTTAAAATATTTTCATTGGTTCAATATTTTTGAGAATGTTAATTATTGCTCTTTTTACCTATGAAGTACCAATAGGATCTAAGAAGAACAAAAAGATTTTATAGGTAAAAAATAAAACAATTGTCCATGACAAAAAAACATTGAATTGATTTCGTGTTAAAAAAATAACCATTTTTTCGGATTTTGTCATTTCAATAGTTTCAATTTATTTTAAAATGAATCCCAATAACAAGAGATAGAAAAAATACGATGAGTTGTCATTGTTCTTCGCCTTCAACAACAAGTTTGGCAAAAAGCCTCTCTCAGTGCTCGATCCGATCCTTAAAAAACCAACGGAAAATCCACGTTCATTCGAATTTCAAAATTTCAAATTTAGAAGTTCGCTCAGCACTACAGCTGATTGGCCCTAAAACAAGCGGCTCTGCCGCAGCGAGAGCACTTTAGTCCACACTATTGAGCCCAGTCACGATTCTGATTGGCTTTTGGAGTGCACGCGATCTATAGTCTATTTTTAATCTATGGACTGCGAGGGCCGTTGAAAGATTTTTTAAAGCATACGTGTTTTTAGGATAATTTCTAACGAAATAACATGTTTTTTTAACGTTCTGCTTTTTATTTTAACGGATTTCTAACAGACCTTTGGTTAAATTTTGGATTGGAATTCATTGATAATCATAATTATGCCGTATTATCATCGCAAACACATTAGATTAAGTGCTTTATTTTGTATACATACCTAATTCATATTCACACCATAATACCTATATCATATATGACATGACAATCACGAATTCTATAAAATATGACAAGCATGAATTGTTTGCTTTTTCACGTTTTATTTTTATGCATTTGATAGCAGCTTTGCTAGATTACGCTAAGTGAATGTCTGAATACTTCGTGTAGGAATAGAATTTTTCATAGATCCATGTAATGAACTGCCTGTAGTAGAGGTTACTACGTCGTAGCTAGTTGCTACGCCGCGTAGCTCTTTTCTACACAAATTAAAAAACCCGGTTTGTCTTTCCATTTCATATAGCACACTTCATTACTCCCAAACATCTTAATCAAAAGCACGAAAACACGATAATAACACACTGTAAATAATTTACACAGAAAAATAGACTATTTTTCGAGTTTAACGACCGAACGCGCCCCGGCTCACTTATTTGCGGGTTTTTATGCCCCCATAAAGTTTTCTGAAGGGACCTACGCGCGTGTGCTTCATGGCAAGGAAGGCTTAGGTTAGTGTGCCCTCGGCCTTATTTGAATATTTATTAAATCACTTTCTCGTGATGTTTTTTTGTAGCGACATGAAGAGAAGTGATTCTAATGAAATTGTTATTATTTTGTAATGTAATTAAATCCTTAGAGGAAGAGACTAAAAAGCAGACATATGATACTATTTTGAGGCTGTGTGGTTCGAAAAATCGACTTATAATTAGAATTTACATACATTTATGTGTCCAAGAACTCATAAGTAAAAGAGCGTTTTCACTACGTTGTTATTTTGAAACAATACAGTGAAGATAATAATTTACAAGAGCACAAAATATTTGACATATTTTGATACAGATAGACATTTATGTTTTACACAAAGTTTCTCAATTTTACCTATATCCGTTTCGACGGCACATGTCTCCTTTCGTTTTGGACACGGAATCGAAATAAACTGAAACTCAGCGAATTTGGAGCATAAATTCAATAGTGTCAATTGGATTCAGTGAGGAAATAACATTTTGCCTATAAGCCTACATACTGCTGAATCGTATTTTGCCCAACATGTGGAAAAACATTTTAACATAATAAGCATAGTGCTGAATTGTAATGTCATTCTGATACCTTTAATTTATATAAAGTAGTTGGACACAGTTCATTCTTTCTAAAATGTCGGTAAAAACTTATCATAAATCAGATATTAGAAACATACATACATACTATCACGGCTGTATCCCTAATAATTTTTCTATTATCTTATATATTGTAAATATTTTTATATTAACTGTAGGGCGTAAAAGTGATGACAGACCGTTTTCATTTGTTGTCAGTTATAATTAAGTGTCTATCGTATTTTATAATTTACAATATGAAATACTTATCAATAATTTGCAATATTAATGAGCAATTAACAGGATGCCTTGTTGAAGTATAAAATTGACACCTTTACAAAATTGACGCCAATATTCATGTAAAGTTAATTTTTAATTGACAGCTTTCAGGTTAATTATCTTCAAAATTTGCTTCACTTTTTCCAAGTAATATTTTTGTTTTTGTCTTCTTTTTGTTATATTTTGTGAGTGATCTTATCAGATCAACAAACGACCCGATGAACTCCGGCTACACAATTATTTTGAATTTTCTAAGGCCTCTGAAATAGTAACGACCAATATTTCGGACGGCATTTGGCAAATAATCAATTTGCATTTTTGACTTATAGTTGTTTTATCTCACGACTCTGTAAACTGCAGCTAAGGCTTAGTTATGGATGCTTGTGTGCGTTACTACAGTTTTACTATGCCAAGCTCACGCACACTCAGGTAAAGTGCGTCATACACACGTATGACTAAGCTGCAGTAATCGAATAAAAAAACTGTAACAGTTCTTCTTTATTCAAGATTGATGACTATTCAATTTAGCTGACGAACTCTACTCTTCAATTTGCATTCATTAAAAAATCAGAAAGGAGATTTCTTAAAAAATCCCAGCAATGCAGATCGTAAGTCTAAACAGCAAGCCTAGCCGATCTAAACCAAGAATCTCACCTCGCCTATCGAGTTAGAGGGGATTGATCGACGTCGGTCTTGCAAATTAGTACCGGATAAGTCGTTACCGGCGGGTGGGATGTAAGGAAATTAAGTGGCTCCCAGTGGCTCCGAGTGGCCCCCGATGGTTCCCAGTTCATTGGCGGGAAATCGCCCAATATCGCCCGGAAGTATAGCTCCAGTGATCATTTGTACGCGTCAAACGGAGCCTCATTCGATTTGGTATAAGCCTATCTGAATAGTTAATGTGGTTTCGGGTAAAAGAATCGTTTTCGTGTGTTAATGTTTTTATTGACTATTTCTAGGAAATTATACCTACTCCATTGTGTTTGCTAAAATAATGTATTTAAGTTGCAGTTAGTAGAAGGTCTACAGTATGAGTTTCTCACCAGCAGTGACTCAAAAATAAGAAGACGTAGTTCAGTTATTTTTGTTCAGTACGCACATTTCTTTATTTTGTTTTAGAAGATTTCTTTAGAAGATCTTTTGTTTTATTTATATTTAGAATAGCTTTTTAAAATGCATTTGCTATGAAAAGTTTTGCTAAAGATGATAAAAAATACAATACAAAAAGTGAATGAAGTATCAAGTTCTTGACTGCAAATAAAATTCTTTCTTATTTATTAGTAGTTGTACTACAATAAAGTACAAAACGTAGCAATGCGGCACGCACTTGTCAAGATAATTTAGTGTGCGAAAAGATAGATATTGATGGAACTCGAAAACTCCTCGTGGCCAAACAATAATAATTTAATAATTGTACTAGAACTAGTAATAGGTAAAATATTCAAATGAACTCTAAAATTACAAAAATATGTAACGCGAAGCATATTTTGCAACAAAATTTGAGGAGATGTAATGCAAATAACACAGTAGGGTAGTTTAATACGTGTGGCATGGTAATTTCGCTGTCTGATGCTAATTCAGCTGTTGCACGCTAAAATTAGCTGTTACAGGTAAAATAAGCTAAATAATATGGTATGTGTGAGTGATGTTGTTTTGCCATTTACGAGTGTTATGTTCATTTATAGTTGAAGTATTTGGTTTTTTGTAATTTCCTGGCGGTAAAATTTGCTACAAAATCAAAATAATTAAAAGTGCAACTTAATACCCAGTGCTAAAGCTACCAGTAGTTTTATTTATAATTAAATGTAACCAAATAAAAAAACTAAAATTTGGTAAAAAAGACGGCTATTCAACCATGTTAAGGAAATAAATAGTAATATTTTTTGATACCGGAAATTTACACATTAAATGACACTCAAAATTACGACATTAAGAGGCTACCCTGAGCCAAGTGGCGGCCTCATCAGTCAAAAAATCATAATCCACTGAAAACACAATCAATCGAAAATCCGGTACGGCGAATTGAAGTTAAAGCAAAGAAGATAATTTAGAACATCATAAACTTGAAATTCATAGTTCCTGGTAGTAACAGAAAGAAAATTTGCGAAAAACGGCCACTTTTAGCACTTTTGCTATCTGTAACTGCTGTAAACACTGAATCATAAGTTTATGATGTTCTAAATTATCTTCTTTGCTTTAACTTCAATTCACCGTACCGGATTTTCGATTGATTGTGTTTTCAGTGGATTATGATTTTTTGACTGATGAGGCCGCCACTTGGCTCAGGGTAGCCTCTTAAATGGGTAACACTATCCGAAATTGTTAGACATTGGGCGCTTTTCCACTAGACGGCACGTCAACGGCAACGGCGACGGCACGGTACCGTCGACGATATCATAGGTGAGATAATGTATGAAAATCAATGAAATTATATGACACGCTTTTCCACTTGACGGCACGGCACCGTCAAGGCATGTCATCGATTCCCATAGATATTGTCACGTGATCGTTGCCGTGCCGTCGCCGTTGCCGTTGACGTGCCGTCTAGTGGAAAAGCCCCCATTCAGTTAAACTCTGACAATATTCCCTTCGTCAATAGTTAATGAATTGTGGATACGGATGCCAATATAACCTGTGTCCAGGCTAATAGATTTGCTTGGGTGTGAAACAATACATTTACAACTTGGTGTGGTACAAAATTACTAAACGGATCATGATTACCTACTTTTAAGATTACAGTGTGACAATATTCCAGCTGCATAATGATTTTAATGGACTAGATAATTTATAAAAGAAATGATTACGAAAAAATCGTTCGTAATGATTTCGTAGCACTTCCGTAGCAAATGGCTACGAATTGCTACCTTCGCCCTCCTTTTCCTTCCTTTCTGAGTTATTGCGGAAAATTTAAAAATAAGGAAACTCATACATCACCAAGTATACGAAAAAATGCTAATATTATGTTTTAAAAATTCTTCTTACTATGGGTTTTCTTGAGTTTTTTTTATTATTTTTTCTACCGATGAAATGAAATTAAACAGATTAAGCTATGTGAAAGAGATTACTAATTCATATTATATTAAAATTGTTATTTATTTCATTGTAATATTTTTATACGCATGTGAATTATTTATACATAATATTATGTGAATTTATTATTATCAAATACTAAATACTACTTGGAAAATCTTGATACGTATTTTTACAATCATAATTTTGTACTATGAGTTATGGCTTTACTTCCAGCAGTAAAAAGCAGTACTTATTCAAAAACGTATAGTTCCATTCACGGCAATCATATTTCGGTTACACGGTTTGTCCATCAACCGCTAATTGTTTTTCATCCATTACCGGTTTTTGCTAGAATGCGGTTTAACCGGTTAATCGGTCCGCCGATCTGCCTATCCGGATTCCGGATAATATTGTGATGGAGCGAAACAACAGTTTTCAATTTACGGGTATCGTCAATTACGGTCAGCTTACACCGGGAAGCGAGACGCGACGCGCCCTTTTCAAGAGCGTGATACAATTAGGGGCATGGCAAATAGGAAGCGGTGCGGCGCGGGCGAGGCGGAGGCGCGTCAATTTTGTATGTAATTTACGTCTGCGCAGCGCAGCTTGATTTGAAGTTTCTATACAAAAACGACGCATTGGCGACGCAACGGCGCCGCACCGGTTCCTATTTGCCATGCCCCTTATAGAACTTTATTTACTAGAAAGATAAAAAAAGACACTCATTGACAGAATTCAAAAATTCAGTGCAGTCACTTCCTGATAGTACAACAAGTAATTTTGCTTCTTTCGAGAAGTACGTACGGTAAATTTTATTCAGGCAGTTAGGTTTATACTTGTATTTTTTTTGTTATTTTTGTTATTAAGCGACTGAATTTTTTTTTTGTATAATTATGTAGGTACTTATCGAAACGACTTTCTTCTCTATTACCTTCAATATAGGTGCGGAATAAGATGACTATGGTCACAATAAGCCACTTACCTTATCTTTATGGTATTGTGTCTATTGTGATCGTGTCCTAAAATACCGGCGGCGGACAATGTCAACTCATGTCACAGGTGGGTCCAGTCTTTGTGAATGGGCGCTTTTCCACTAGACGTCACGTCAACGGCAACGGCGACGGCACGGCGACGATCACGTGACAATATCTATGGGAATCGATGACATACCGTGACGGTGCCGTGCCGTCAAGTGGAAAAGCGTGTCATATAATTTCATTGATTTTCATACATTATCTCACCTACGATATCTCCGACGGTACCGTGCCGTCGCCGTTGCCGTTGACGTGCCGTCTAGTGGAAAAGCGCCCAATTACTGGTATTTTTCACCCTATTTTTTTTTTTAATTCTTGATATTGACATATTGAAACAAATTTTTACACACAATATAATATGGGAAAGTTAATTAGGCTGCGCGACGCGCGTATAATCACAGAGTGAAATCTAACTACATATATTATAAGTGTCAGATGTCGTTATTAAATTTGCAAAATATTTGAATCATTGAACTCACATTTTGTACCCCATTCATATCCCGCCAAAACCCCTATCGTGCAATATAAGATCATTTTGGCGTAGGTGTGAAAACAAAATGGTTCGGAAACCACAAGGTATGCCATAAAAACTTTTACAGGGCGGTCGCTTTTGCGGCCCGTTTTAAACGCGGGCCCAACTTTAATCCTCCATGACTTGCTTTTACAAAATTAAAAATTGAGTTATCAGGAACAGCAATTAATATTTATAGTAAATTTTCATTTAGGTATGAGTGTTCGATATTTCGACGCAGTTGCATGCAACATGATCACGGAGTGACTGAAGCTCTTCCCAAATGACGGTAAATTTCCTGTTCATATTCATTGTACTTAATGTTAAAAACCGTGAGAGTTTTAAAAAGAATATTATTGAAAATTGAAGACAGATTATTATTATATAAGAAAGAATATCACAGGGTTAGCTTGGGTTGTATGAACGACAATCTATATAGCATTATTCATCATAAACCGTACAATATTATGCCTTAAAAGAATTAGGCGGTTAAGACAAACAAAATACAGACAAAGTTGATAAAATGAAAAGTCCACGATATACATTTTAATAAAGGAAAAATATATTTTTTTGTGTTAGTTTATGGTGCAACTTATGTCCCCTCTATAAGTCAACAAACCCCATTTCAGTGACACAGGAACGTATGATTTTATCTTATTGTACGGACAACAAAGAAGGCAGCCGTTCATTTTACTCAATCGTCGGCTACCTTTGCTGACCGTCCTAAATCATCTATTTGTCAAACGAAACACGGCTTTTAGTGCTGTCCCTTTCGGCAGTTTCCCTCAAAGTTATCAAGATTATCAATTGTTTGGTTTGTTTGATTAAATTTGATTGTCAGTAAATGGGGGTCAAGATTCTCGTCTAACAAAGGTTTTCAAGGCCTTGTTTGGTTTAAATGTAGACGAAAGCCTTTGAATACTTGGCAGTTAGGTAATTAATATACCTACTAACAGGTCAGACATTTGAAATAATCAATACGTCATTTAAACAGGAAACAAAATGAATTGATTGACCTAAAACTGACCAGTGCGCATAAAAATATTACATACATACATAATATAATCACGCCTTTATCCCAAATGGGGTAGGCAGAGCAAAAACGACCTAAAAAAAGGTCGTTTCGCCACGTTTGACAAGTTTTGAGGGTTATTATATTACAGATGATTGCGTATATTGCTATAGTGACGGGTTGTCAGCCCATCGCCTAAATTGCAATTCACAGAAACCCTCGAATGCTTTAGCTGGTTTTTACAGCATGCCCGGGAGGAGATGCAGCTGGCACATTCTATGTTTTACTCTCACTCCCAGTCCAGCATGGAAGTTAAAATATTAATTAATGTAAAAGAATTGAAAGATTATTTTCAATGATTGTAGCAAGTTGAAGGATTTGTATGATCCATGCTTTAGATTTCTGCTTAAATTTTTGAGTGAGAAGCTGTAGATTTTATCTATTTATAATTTTTAGATATTTAAAGACCGTCTTATGAAGTAAAAACTTTTTTTTTTATTATTCAGCATACTTTTTGTGTAACAATATAGCAACTGCGTTTACTCAAGCATACTCAAGACAAATAGTGCGTATGAGAGCATGCCCTATATAGCACTAACACTGACTAACAGTACGGAATGTTACCACAGAATGTTACAATATATGTCTCATACAGACGTGTCACACTGTGCAGTTTGTGGTGAACAGAAAGCTACTCCAACATGGTATGAAGCTTCTATTCTAAGCTAACGTACAGTCAGCAATATATCTGTGTCCCTACACTCGAGACGAATGAAATTGTTTCAGGAGGTTATGAATGGTAGTCATGAAAATTGGCATATTATATGTATGTATTTATAAAACTAACTTTCACAAACACACTCATAATGATTCACAAATAGAAATAAAATTCTAGCTAAATATCACATGGAATGCATACGTCGCAAGCAATATCTGTCATTCCCAAATGTAGCTTAGCATGTAGCTGTTTTTAGATAATGCTGGGGGAGCGAACATAAAACGTTAAGTACTTATATTCCAGGACATACTGTAGGATTTTGTTGAGAAAAACAAGGGTTTTGGTGTATTGTATTTAAGGCAATAAACTGACAACCTGTAACTTTTAGAATTCGCTGTTTAATATTTTTAAAATGAACCACAAATTTTCGGTAACGCGCTGCCTACATCGTAGCGGATGCAGGCGTGACTTTATGCATAATAAGTACAGGCAGCGCAGCGTTACAATATCTGAGACAAGTCGCGTTGGAAAATGAAATAGTTGAGGATTTCGTAGCAAGTGCTACGCCGTAGACGTGGCTACGAATTTATCTCCGTAACAAATACTACGGTATGTATTTTTTTGCTTTAATCTATTCTAAAACAGTAGTGAGCGTAACCGAGTTGACCATAAAATTTGTGATTTATAGGCATTTTTAGTCAACTCTTACTTAGGTGTATACTTTTACTAGCAAAAAATAGCTCAATAACCCCTTGACTTCTATTAAAAAGCACATACACAAATTATCACATCCAAACACAAATGAAATACAGCTTTTTGGAACCGCATGCTTTGCAATATCTGTCACTGGCAAATGTGGCTCGGTTTGTGTTGCAATTTGCGGAACGCAGCCATTGCGTTCCAGAGACGTAGCTGGAAATGTGTTCGTAAATGTTGAAATTAGAAATACTCGTAACACGATGATTCCGCAGATGCTACGGTATAGCAAGTGGCTACGCATTATAAGCCGTAGAAAAAAACACGTATTTAGTTTTTGCCGACTTTGCACATTAACATATCAAATTTGTATCTGATATCATTTTATTTTTCTATATAGCTAGCGTATTAGATCCCACTGCTGGGCAAAGGCCTCCCCCGCATTCAATATCATGTCCAAAAAAAACATACGAAATAAATGAAACGAGTAAGTGCACAAATGCTTTAACTCAGTTTTGACTATCATAATTACAATATCATTAGTGAATAAGTCAACTATGAAGCGTCTTTTAAGTACAATTTTGCAGTCGATAAAAAAAAATGCATTCCTTCTCATCTGTATGTTAATTTGAGACCTAAGTTTTGTATCTTTTTTTTTAAGTACTCCGACATTATTATTAAACGGTAAAATCCTACACTGTGAATAATTAAATCATTCTTTCACTTTGAACATTTATTACATTAAAATTCATTTGTCATAAATGCCAAAACGTAGTCTAGTTCGTAGCAATTGCAAATTACATTTCTCGTTGCAATCTAGAATCTCGCGTCATTCGCTGCAGGATGTGTGTTCATAACTTCAGCAATTACAAATGGCATGACTACTCAAACATCATGTAAAATTGTGATGCAACATCATACGATATTGAGTCATTCCCTTGTCTCTAAGGGGTAGGCAGACAGTGACAGACTAGGTGATTTCTCACGTCTGACAAAAATAAATAGTCTTAGATAGAAATGTGTAGTGCAATAATGACAGGTTGTCAGCCCATTAAATTACAAAATATTTCTTCTTCTCGTTGGAAAATCCAAACGCAACATTATATCAGTCGCAAAGGATAATAGTGATAGCGTTTAATTGGTCTATAGTTTTTGAAAACTGCTACAAAGATTTGACATGAGACTATATAATATATATTAAGCTTACTGTTATGAACATGGATCGCATTTATTTTATTCAAAACATCATATTGCCCTTAAATTAAATGATGTGATAAAATATATCGTATTCTTTATTCAATTAAAATAGTTTACGACCTAAAAGAAATGTTTTTTCGTATATTTTGCGATGTCTTTTTTTTTTTTTTTTGCTGCATTAAGTGAAACACGTTGCATAACATTTTAAAACTCTAGAAAATGTAGGTAACTGCAGAAATTACAAATGCTACGTCGATTCAAACACCATGTGGCGCTAATGTGTGTTTGACACTTTATCTAGTGCCACTAGCGTTTACAGTTTTGATATTTTGAAGCGGAAATTACCATTTTCCGCTTTGAATGGGTAGCTATAGTGTAAGTAGTCTGTTATGAAAATTACATTTTTGTTCGTTAATTCACAAAATTATGCTTTTATCCTGAATGGAGTAGGCAAAGCTTCAGCGACCTAATCACAGGCCAATCCTAAAAGATCTAGCAATCTTGAAGGTTATTTCAGATAATGTTGTTGTCATCCTAGAGGGTGATAGTTGTAGTTAGTGCATCTTGGAAGATTAATATTTTTATCTTATTGAAATACCCATCGTTAGAAAGAATCTTCTTTTATATTGTATGTTTTATTGATAGCCCTGTGGATAGACCAATATTACAAATTCGCTTACTATTAAAATAGAAAAATAACTGAAACACCCATGAAAACGTTTTTGATTTTCAATCGAAATGGTGTGAAACAATGTCCATTGTTACGAACTAATTGCGCACCCAATAGCAGTATTGACATACAGTTTCAGTATATATATTTGTGAACAATAGTTTGTTACACTGATAGGGTTTTTGTTAGTGAACATCCTATTAATTGACCCGTGTTGTGTTTTGACTTTTGATGCAATTTTCCATTCGATTCATTGTGATTTACAGGGTGTTAGGTTAATAATTGTTGCATGGGAACAAGTCATACAAAATCATAATCAAGTTCACTTGTCAATGTCATATAATTAAAAAAAAGAAATAATAAGTTTTATAAAACAAACCTGTATACATCTTGATGTCAGACATCATCATCAAACATCGGAAGATAATAAGAAAAACTCTGACACCCAAGTTTATCGGATTGGTCATAGAACCTAATCGAGAAAATAAAAGCTTTGTTTTCTCTTGTTAACTTCTTAAACAAACAAGCATTATAGTGAATCTGTTCGCTTACCTGTAGCTTGCAGCAGCATGGATGGATAATGTAAATATTTAACTGTGTATCAGGTATTGGACTCAGAGACTGCGCCTTATATTTCACTATGTGAAGTGCATTAAACACTTACTTATCCCAATAATAATAATTGTACTGATGGCTACTGTTTAGTTTCTCTCGGTTTTGGTCAATTTATATTTACTTAGTTTCTAATAGCAACTTATGAATGATTTTTGGTATTGAAAGTATACTATACTAGAGGCCAGTGGGTTACTTTAACAAATTACGAGTATCAGAGTGTAGTGTAATTGCTGATTGCTGAATTTACTGATTGTCAGACTTTTCACACACACACACTATCACGCCTGTATCCCTAAGGGGGTAGGCCGAGCGTTTGACTTTTTATTGCTTTAATCTTTACTTACAATCTTAGAGTAACCCCGCCTTCTGTTTCGTCAAGTTTACAACACATGGAAGCCCTCAATTTCCTTAGTTGATATAAGTATTTATTGTAGTTACCTATGATATGTAAAATATTGTTCATATCAACTTGTTACTAAGCAAGTGAACATCTCTTGTAACCAGTAGCCTGCAGACGCGGGATAATGTTAATATTTAACTGTGTATCAGGTATCGGACTCTAGCAGCGTTTGTTCTCCGACGAATGGCACAAGTTACAAGGTGTCAAGATGTCTAGGTTTTCGTGGGTTTATTTTGCAAATATTTTGTTGTTTCCATAGATATATTACCTTTAATATAAACAGAGGGTACGACGTCCTTGAATCTTGTTCTATTTTCGAAACATACCTACTAATATTTTTGCAGATCACGTCGTTTCTATTCATCTTGTTCGTTTAGATTTTGATTTTATATCATAAAACTAGTATCATAAAATAAACTAGTATAAACTTACTTAAAAAATATTAATTTGTTCTCTTGTTTCAAAACCGTTTAGGCCATTCAAAACATTGCTAACTACAGATTAGCTATGTACAACTAAATTAACTGACTATTTAACACAAGTGTGACGTAACCATTCTTAAAACCATTCCAGTAAGTACAAGATATCACTCGCAAACCACAATCGTACCTACGAACATGAAGAATATCCGGATCCCTTATCTCCCGTCAAACAGAACATCTCAACTGTCAGTCTCAGCCATTCATCCCAAGTCACTATTCATCCCAACTAGAGCCTTAAAAACTATCACGTGGCAAAAAAAAGAAAGAAATAGCCGCCGTTTTTCAGCCAATCATTTGTCACTTGGCCCAAAGACTCGTCGGCGCACGGTCACGAACTACAAAGCGTACCCCTCCCCCCTCTATCCCCTCGGTACCCCCCCCACCCCCACAACAATGGGCAACTGAAATAGGTACAATAAAACTGGGTGGAGGATAAATTTTGTCTCCAGCTCTTGTAAGCAAAAGTTAAGTCGTTCCATAGATGTGCTTCGAGTGTAGTGATCGTGTTACTAAAAATTAATACTCGGGTAGGTATGTCGTCAAGTCGTCACGTTGTTATGCATTATTCAGTAGCGTCAGCACTATTTTGACACTACAACATTTTTGGTATCTAAATAGTCTTGTTCAAGGTCTAGTTTTAACCTAAGTCCAAAAAATGGATTATAAACAGAGAACTTGTTTTAAATAGGAAGTTAATTTATGCATGAAACTGAATAAAAATCTAAACAACTGCCTACAATGACTTAACTTTCTCTAAGTACGAGAAATTAAAGCTCATTGCACTTTTGTACATCTTATTCCGTTAAAATATTTTTAATCGTTTCCCGTGTTTATGAACCGTTTGAAATTTTGTTCTTTTTTTTCAAATTACTGGTCATCCAGTAACATAAAGGGTTAAACACGGGCTATAATATTTTCTTTGCAAATTAGATCTGGATTGCTGTCGACTGGTCCTTAGATAGAATTTAAGGTAAAATAACAAAGTTCATGTTTTTATTTGACGGTAGAGAGTTGTTACAAGAAAAAAAGGGTTGAGCTTGTAAGACGCATTTTACGGTAACACACATTATAAAATGTTTTATCGCATTTTATCGTATTCACTGCCACAATTTTTCTTATGTGATAAAAACCTTCAGTCACTTACCTATATTCTATCAAGTCAACATCCTAAAAGAGTAGCTGGATTACGGAGTATAGCGTGGGCTGGATTATATTTTTTTATAATTTACTTACTTAGTCTGTATCAAAACCAGGATTTTTTAACTTCAGTTATGCCAAAACACCTCGTTCGATCTTTGGAATGCAAATGACCACAACTTTATAGTTTACACCTTGCAAAACTAGTTTTGTAGATCGTAGTATTTGTAAATAAAACCTTCTACAAACTGATCTAAAAATACACATAAAAGTAACGGTCTACAACTGAAAATGGATGATAATGAGACAAAGTTTCCCTACACCCATTCGCATTAGGGGGCAAGAATCTCTACATAGACATTTTCCACATGAGTACAAAGTTTAAGTGTTTTAACCCAAAGGATAATAGAGCTGAAATCATCTGACAGAGATGGCTAATGCAGGGTCCCTGTAGGTAGAAAGGGATGGATGTAGTTGTCCTACTAATGGCCTCTGGCAGGCGAGCTTAAAGGCGCGCTCGTAAATAAATGAGAATGTGTTTTCTTTTTCTATTTCTTCTCGGCTATGGGCTCCTGGTATCTCAGCTCTATTTCATGGGATAATGTTGTTGATTTTCTGCAAAACATAATACGTTCTCTGTTTTTGTTTGTGAATGTTTGTTGGTTTGTTTTAACAAATGATATGGCTTATCATTTACAACTAGTTTTTGCGCCACATTTCAACCCGCGGGTCAATGAGTTTTTCCCGCGTTAAAAGTAGCTATGTAATTTTTACTCAGAATAGACGTTTTTCTTTTTTAAGAATTTTTGAAATCTGCCGGGTAGTTTTTAAATTTATTCATTACAATCTTACATAGGTACACACAAAAATACAAAATATCGAAATCTTTTCAAACTATTAGTTAGATGGATTTCCTGATGACTATAATTTTCAATTTCTTCAACTATCGAATTCTTATCCTAATTTCAGTTAAAGAATTTTTTTCTCTATACAAAAGGGGATAATAAGTTATCTTTACTATAATTCTTTAGTTAACACCATGATAAAACAAATTAAATCTCTATTCCGATTCAAAAGTTTATCAACTATTTCATGAATAGCTTAAACCAGTCAAAACTAGTTTGGCCACGTTTATTCAGCGACCAGATATGAGTGTTTGTTGAGTATAAAACAGCTTTATGGATCCGTTGTTTCGCCCAATACAGGTCACCGAGCAAGGTTTTAAAAACCTTCATCCGCAGCGCTAGCGCGATATTTTAAAAAAAACATTATTCGCCCGATATCGATACACATTACAATCTAAAAATTCCCTGAATATTTTCAGACGTGGCGAAAACGCTTTTTACTAGGTTTTTTACGCTCTGTCTAGCCCGTAAGGTACAAAGACGTGACTTTCCGGAAAGATTCCCTAAAAACATTTTAGCAATACCTACTTTTGATAGTAGGTAATAAAATAACTATCAAAAAACGAGTACCATTGCACCTCAACTAAATGTGTCAAACAATTATTAAGATTATTTCTATTTATTTATTTATTTGTAAGGTGATTGTGAAAACAACTTTTTAAAACATAGTGAAATAGTTATTTTTGCGAATTATATTTTTTTAAAGAGGCGCTAGCTCTACGGATGAAGGCTCTTAACTTTTGTCCAAAACGGAACGGATATTTTGAGTGCTTATTTCTATTTATTTTCAATTGTTACGGCTTCGCTGTAGCATTTCAGAAGTTTCTAGTTATTTCGGAGCTGGAATGTGTACTACGCTGGAATTTTAATGTTGCAAAGAAGAAAATGCACGAAAGTTTTAAATCAGTAAAAATTTCTGTACATTGGAAAACGTAACACGACTGATTTTGATCTATGATGAGATGAATAAAGCATGTTGAATATAGTCAAGTCACCCTTAGCGGGTATCCTAGAAATTTATTTATTTAATTATCGTATGAATAATAAATAATTCTTATAACAATACTGCGTTTAGTTAAAGGGCTCAGCCGTATGGTGTGGTATATATTATGTACTTGAGGTAAAAGCCATCGTTTCGACTCGAAGTAAGAAAACATAAGTAATTCCCATAAGGAAAGCGTGTTGACTTCATAAATTCTTGTATGGGACTTTATTTTTTAATTTATTTAATTCTGAAGTGTGGCATATCAAATGAAAGGGCTTCAAGATCAGATTCCTAAAATATAAGTTATCATCAAGTTATATCGTAGTTTCAGTTTTTTAGATTTAATACAACTACTACAAAGTTAGTTGTTTTTGATAGACTCCAAAACCGAACTGTCTAGCCCAGAATCTAATCAGTCATGATTTTCCAACATTTTAATGAATTAAAAACAACTCAGACACATTACCAGGAGCTCATTAATCTACAGAGATTAGAAGTTCAAAGACGAGCAATGTTATAAGTAAGCACAGTGGCAATGACCCGGACGATTCTCAAAGTAGCCCTTAAAGAAAATGCCCACGTATGTCTGAGTGATCCCGAAAGGAGTATTACGAACCGCCAGATCAAAGGATTTAGGTGAAAAGAATAAATCTATAGAAGTTTTATCGAGATAAAAAGGTCTCGGTGCTTGGGGCAAAGGGCAAACATAGGCGGAGAGCTATTGTGATTTGGTATAACATGTTTTACAGTTCAAGTAATGAACACAAATATATAATTATTATTTATTTCACAAATCATTTAGAGAAGAAATTATAAATTAAATACATCTTCCAACGCGCTGCACCTTAAGATGCTGGCAGCATTATCGCGCAAGAAAGCTGCCAGCCCTTGGATCGCGAGTTGCCTCTGTGAGGCGCGCGGAATCGTGTTTTAAGAAAGCATGAGCTTCTGGACCCCGTGGAAAGAACCTACTGCAAAAGGTAAAAAAAAAATAAAAGGTGCATTTATAGTAGTTGTGGATAAAATTCAAACTTACCACTTATTTCTCTATACAGATTGACTAGGATTAAAAATAATACCTACTTAACGGTTCTATTGTTCCGACACAAAAAAAAACATCACGTTATAGCACTTAGTGACTAAGTAGCAGCTGAATTTATAGTTTCATGGCACAATATGGGAACTTGAAGTGCAATTTACATATCACTACCATTCTTTGCCAAAAATCCGTATCTTACCTATACACAAAACATACTCATATTTCGTATATTTACCAGGGGGTCATAAGTACTCAAGAAGTGACTTTATAATATAGATGTAGTTATAGATAATGGCAGACAACGCCTTGGCACGATTCAGTACTTGTGCAACTAACTTGTCAGGGAGTGTGCCAGAAAGTCTATGGAGGTTTTTTTTGTCCGACTGAGCATGAATAACAAGGAAGGAAACTGTGGTGGAGAAATTGTTATTGTTTTTTTGGAGGAGGCTAAAAACACACCCAACAAATCTGACGTAGATCCAGCGACATTGTTTTCTTTTATTAAGTGGGATTATGTTTCTTACGGAGCTTGGTCCATCTGATGAAAATAATGGTATCGGTTTTACGGGTAACATAAAAGCTCCCATAGGGCACATGGGGTTTGCACAAAACTCCCTCTACTACCTTCAAAAAAGGTGGTGAAACTATATGCTCATAGATTAACATTCTAAGATATGTATGAGGAAGATTGAAAGGTACTCTGCATCTGCACCTGTAGTAAGTAGTAACTGCAGATAAAAAACCAATTCGCTCAACTCTTTTACCTTCCTCCACACATAAAGACGCGTTCCGTGGTTCCTGTTTTTGTCCAAACCACGACCCTGTAGGATTCGCCGGATAAAATAAATCTTAAGATGGATACTCAGATAGTTCTGTTACATGTAATTACGCTGTAAATACCTTTTTTATCTTTCTCTCTTTGTGTATCCTTAAGTCCTTACAGATTAAAGAAATATGCTGTTTTTTTCTGTAATGATGAAAGGATAATTTTAAACTAGGAATTGTATATACCTATATACCCAACCACCTACATGTTATGTTAGTATCAAATTATACCAAAGTATATACCTCGTAAAATTAATTGCCGACATGGGTCCATTTATAATTACTAAAGTAAGCCTATGCCCGCGTCAAACTAGGATTGTGTAAAGAAACCCAAAACGCCTATTTGTGGTCGCTAGAGCTGACAGAATTTCCGAATTACGGGACGTACGGGACGAAATAAATTTCTAATTTTAAAGAATCTGTTGGCCCGTTATGTAGGTATCAAAACCAATTTGAGACCTTAAACTATGAAACCAAAAACACTGTTTTGCTGTAGATAGGTACTGTTCAATAAGAAATGCCTGTTGATCTTGCATCATGTATTCGAGTTCATGTTATTTTCTGTGTAAAATAAAAGACAGGATAGTAACTAAACACTGTATACAGGTTAGTGACTGTAAGTCTAAATGCCTGTTATACCTTTTATTATTATTATACTAGCCTAAACTGTCCCACTGCTGGGCAAAGGCCTCCTCTTTCTTTTATTACTAGTGATAGAAAATTAAAAGTTGGATAATTTTCAGTAGTATAGAAAAAAATCCTGACAAAAGTCCCAACTTTGTCCTCTGTCCGGATTTTCATTCGACCATCCCAGTCTTTCGCTCACTTTTGGCAGCCCTAAATGACCCTAAGATTCCCTCCGGACACCCCTGCAATGCGCTGTATAAATAATAAATAGAAACTTGTGCGTTTAAAACCAGGGAAGCTAATTTGGAATGACAACCCTTGTGTACCAGTTTCGGATTAACAAACCAAAAGCTGGGCGTAATTCGGTTTCATTGAGTAACAAGTAAGTTATTTAGTGATTAAGTGACATCTAAAATACTTAGATATTTGGAAAGATAAATATAAACAAGATACTTAATAGAAGAAAATCAACTCCTTTTGAATCAATTTTTTTTTTTTCCTTACGTATTTGGCTGTACAACACACAAAATAAAAATATCAAAAAGTCACAACACAACCTCGAAAAATACAAGTTCCCAAAAAACCTCACGTACTCTGGCCCTTTTTCAGTCGTGAATCTAAATTTAAACTCCAGTACATTAATTCCATCCTCAGACTGGCAGAGTACCTGCTTTCGCTCCCAGTCGTCGGCTGGCGCCACTTCGGCCATTTTGAATCCGTGCCAACTGAACGGCTGGAGCCTAGAACACGCATGTTGGAAGGAGCTTACAGCAGACTGGGGTAACAGAATGTCTTTTATCGTTTTTAGATGTGGGGCGTGCATTTTGGAACAGGCTGTGAAGTTGTAAGAAATGAGGATTTGGTGATTTAGGATTGTCGCAGAGTAAATGCCTGCATGCTAGTGCAGTAGCCAGCAATCAAGATATCATATTTTCCAAAAAATACTAAGTAACTTATTATTTTATAAGTAACAAACTCGTAATTTATTTGATAATCAACCAAACTATTGTGTATTGGTTCTAAGAGTTAATCTCATAGTATTGTTTTCTACTCATAATATCTTTAGAGTTGTAATTATGATAATAATATACACATAAAATAAAAAAACAATATTTTTGATGTTACGATTTTTATTTGTTATATTTTTTAGATATTTTGTTATATTTTTACTAAAGATGTTATTCAACTGCTGGTTGTACATGAACTAATTGGCACCTTGATTTATTTCGAAAATACTGGAAAGAGTTACTGATCTATGGTGTGGAAAATCAACGTTCTTCAAAACATTCTTCAACTGATCACGGAGTTCGTTAGAAAATAATATGGTCTCATATGATATCGATCTCTTCACTCGCAGTAAATTCGGCAGAATATTCACCGATGGACAAAATTGCCTTTTTTCTGTCTTGATTTCCAGACCAGTTTTAGGATCGGTCACTTCCATGAGACTGGCAGTATACGAGACGAGAGCTCTGACCCCATATAGAACCACAACCAAGAACAAGGAGAATCCAGCAATGATGTAGTTCTTCTCGACATTACTCAGCGTGATGAGTTTATCATAGGCGTCGACAGGTTCGCCAAAAATAAGATCGTGAACGTGTTGCAAAGGTGTATACATCCCGAAGTAGACGACAGATAAGAAATATCCGATGACAGAAAAACAGTAAGTGCTCCGGTAGCGCTTGATGTTCTGGTTGATGTAGTTAGTGAGTTTGCGCACGTCGTAGATGGGATTCAACATGATAAGGATGCAACCCATTTGGAATAGAAGAAGGCAAGTTAGTATCATACCACCGGCATCCATCTTTATGGTCTTGAAATGTAAATGCTATAGAATGAACCGCTGCCTCACGACATTATTTATTAAGTATAATTTTTAGCACGTTTCCTGCATCTCACTTTTTAATTTAAGTATTTGTATTGAAATTGAAAGATTATATTTTTTGCTTTTTGTTTGTCTGACAATGTGACATAATTGAGGACAACTGACAAATTCGTTTTGTAAATCAGTTTTCTTTTTTACATCAGTTCTATTCTACCAAAAAGGTTTATTTTCTAAACTGTGGTAGAACTTTTACCACCTGTTTCGTATTTGAAACTATGAGAAATGTATAGCTTTCAGTTCACACAGTACAGTGGTGCTGGTGGTATGGCTGCAGTGCTACGAATATAAGGGCAATTATAATCTAATCTATACCGGGTGTAAGGGACAACGTCCCGCAAACTGATAGTGGTTGCTCAGTCAACGATACTGAACATATTCATATTCATTTATTTAGTATTAACCATACAACACATATCACATATCATTAGGTTTTTTTTTTCAGGAAATGAAAAAAAAAAATTTGCTTTTCCATACAAATTGTCTGATCGATGTGGTCATTTTGTATGAAAAAGCAATTTTTTTTTTCATTTCCTAAAAAAAAAACCTGGTGGTAGTTGTTCAGTTTCGTTGACTGAGTAACCCCTATAAGTTTGCGGGACGCTGTCCCTTACACCCCGTATTATGTACGAGATTAATAAAAATACTGACTAACGAGTTCTGCAAGTGACTGGATGACACACAGGGTACATACATACTCTGTGATACATATATACATAAATCACGCCTTTTTCCCTAATGGGGTAGGCAGAGCGTCAACGACCCAAACAAAGATCGTTCCGCCACGTCTGACTAGTTTTGAGGGTTGCTGGACGACACGCTGAAATTTATTTAACTCTGGACCTGCACTGGAGGGTAGTAGGTCAAAACTCTACAAATACTTGTGGATGTACTGACTTTGTGCAAACATTGCGTTTGATTTACATGCACATTTGATTTATGAAGCCAAATGCATTTTAAAGTGAAACTCAAATAGGGGTGTAAGGTATAGTTTCCCGCAAACTGATAAGGGTTACTCTCAGTCTCAGTTAGCGAAACTGAGCAACTTTCACAAAATAATCTTACAGAGATTAAATGAAATGATTGCCTTCCGAGTTGGTAGTATTTTGGTCATTTTGGATCGGGAGCAAATTTTATTTTTTCTTTTTGTGACAGGATTCCCCCAGTGATATTTTTTAATGACTGAGCAATTTTACAGAAAGTTTTCCCTATCATCAGTTTGCAGAAAGATGTTCCTCACAGGTATTAGCCACTATTAATAAAACCACAGAATTTAGTCTTGAAATGAAAAGCAAAAATGATAACATTTATTCCTTTGAATGTACCTATAGCTATACATAATGAAAAAAACAAAAATGAATCGACTAATTTCTGGATGAGGTAGAAGCATCCTTAGATCTCACTTTATTTTGGTTTAAGAAATCAACGGCAGATTTATTCATTTTCAATTTTAATGTTTTAGGTTCTTTACATGTACTGTCCGCATCTGTAGTCAACACTGCGTGTCTGCACATCAATTCAAATTCCAGTAATTTTGCTATGATGACAATAAAATGCGTTATTCTCTCAATCAATGCCAGCAGGAATATGGCCATTGTCAAACATAAGTAGCAATTAGATATTTTTATCACCATAAATTGTGTACTCAAGCTTGGGTCATCAGCATCATTTAAAAGTCTAAAGTAATAAATTTTCTCAAATGTTACGTCCAAAATACAGTTCATGAACAGACACGGAAACACAACAAGTAAATATTTTACAGAATATAATTTACTTGCTCGAATTTTACAGTACACATCTCTGATAAAATATGGTTCTTGAACTGGTTTTAAGAGTGATACAACAAATAAAATTTCGACAAAAATTAACAAAGCTAATATTGTACTAAATATATTAATCATTTTTTTATGTTCCTATGTTTAAATTCAGTATTAAAATCTTTAGATTCTTATTTGTCTTTTTGGGTAGGTTTTTGAGAAGGATTGTTTTCAGAGCTTTTAGAATCAATGTTAGTATTATTTTGTGTGGGTTCTTGCTTTTTAGTTTTATTTTCAGTAGGAACTGGCTTTTCACTTTTAGACGATTCCGTAGGTTTTTTAATATTCAGTTCATTTTTATCTTTTTTATCATCGATAACATCAATTCCACCTTCAGCTTGTAATTCTTTTCTCACATCAGACAATGCATCAGGGTCAGTAAATTTAAGTTCAGTTTTGATAGAGTTCAATTCTTGTTTTGCATCGGATAATTTCTTTTTATTCTTGTTTTTTAGGTTATTAATTAAGCTAGTTTTACTTCTGGGCTTTGATTGTTTTCCTGCATTAAACAATTTCTCAGGATCAGTTTCTTTTATATTTTCCTTTTTTGCGTCAGATAGTTTCTTTTTGTCTTTTTTTTTTGTATAAGTTTGTGTTTCTTTAGATGCGTCTTGTTTATTTGCGTCTGCTCTCTGTAAAAAATGTCTTAAATATTTCTTTTCGCTACGAGTAATATCCAACATAGAGGGCCACTGAGCCGTATTAAGGTCTCCAAAATAAGCACGTGAAGAATGAGATTCTGTTTCCGATATTGGAGTTGCTATTGATGAATCACGTTCTCTTTCTTCGTTTGAGCTGTCTTTTTCTAATTCACTTATATCGACCATATCATAATTTGCCATCAAACGAGTGAATTCCTCAAGTTTTGCTGAAAAGTTGACAAATTCATATAGTCTCCAACTAACAAGTATAAAAAACAGAGAGAACGCCCCTAGAAGGTAATTTCTTGTGGCATATGCACTCTCGATGACCCTGAGTAATTTTTCTCTTGGGGTCTCCTGTTCACGGGATGCTTTGTTGTATTTGAGTTGATTCAAAGTTTTCGTTGGTTCAAAGATTCCATATTGTACTATTGCAGCAAAATACACAAGAAACACGAATATTAACAGTGGGTTATGTTTTATTTCGCGTACGATTTCTTTGAGTCTTCTTGATAATGTGACGAAGTCAAAAAAAGGCAATAATATAACTAAAATTGATACCATTTGTATTGCATTGACTGAAACAAGAAATCCAGATGGAAAATCAATCATGATTGAATTTATTATACTTGTTTATTTATTTTATTTACATGTTTATTTATAAAAAATGACCGATAATAATGAATTCTTTTTTTCATTCATCCTTTAGAGGATAGGCAAGGGAACAAAGCCATACAGCCTCGTCAAATGAATGACATGGGGCGATTTTTTTTTATTCAGTTCCAAAAAGTTTTTTACTAATGAATTTCATAGGGTATTTAATTTATTTACTTCCATGCTGGACTGAGAGTTATAGAAAAACATAGAATGTGCCAGCTGCATCTCCTCCCGGGCATGCTGTAAAAATCAGCTAAGGGATCCGAGGGTTTCAGTATTGTAATTAGGCGATGGGCTGACAACCTGTCACTATTAGCAATATATAGGTACAGATCTATCTGGAATAACCCTCAAAACTTGTCAGACGTGGTGGAACGACCTTTGTTTAGGTCGTTTACGCTCTGCCTACCCCGTTAGGGACAAAGACGTGATTATTATGTATGTATTTAATTTATATTGTACCTGTAGCTCCTACTATACTTTCGCATATTTGAGACTACAAACTAACAATAAACGCAGTCTTTCATATTTACACAACAAGCAAACTTCCACCTACCTACTTACATAAATTTTTATCTAGTTACATGCGATCACGCCTTCCTTATCCCTTGTTGGGTAATCAGAGCGTCAACGACCCTAAATATGAATGGAATTTAAGTATCACTACGTCTTACTCAGTGTCTTTGAAATATAATAAATATACACTGGAGCCCTCCTTTCCCTATACTGACTTCTACAGAATTCCCGGAAAAAGAAGCTACAGAAAAATCGGTCGCTCGAATCCAAGCATGGAAGTCTCTTATACAATTTTATACAAAATACGATGCGCCACAGACACGTGCGAATATTAGCTATGTCGATTCAATTACTGGCCACACTACTGGTCAACTGTTGACATTGGCCGATAATCTATTGTCTATTTAATTCTACAGAATACCCGAAAAAAAAACAGTTGCTGAAATCTCCTATGTTTTTCTATCGCTCTCAGTCCAGCATGGAAGTCTCTTATGCTTCGATACAAAATACTACGTGGCACAGACACGTTTTAGCTAACGTGGCCATTATCTATGTCGATTCAATTACTGGCCACACTGGCCAACTGTTGACACTGGCCGATATTTTCGCCGCTCGCGGTCAGCCCGTACATGGATTGAGTTTCAGATATGATCTAAATTAACTACGGTCCCAGTCGCGTCGTAATTTAGATTGGATAGTATTTTGTTAACGGGCACCCGACGTGGGCGGTGTAAACGTTATTTGCAAAATTGTGTAGGTACAGGGAGGTTATTTATTTTCTATGTTACTGTTGCGTAATGATACGTCGTCTTACCGTATCAGGAATCGTAAGACAAATATCAATAAAATTTGATATTCGTATGAAAGGTACATATTATCTTTTTGCGTCCTGATCTTTACATCGCTTTCATCATTGAAAATGTCCGTCTTTATCCATAACTTCTAGTTAGTATCTCATTGACTCTATCTATATTCAACATTGAACCACATCCAAACTAACTTCTTCTGCATAACTGGCACGACGGCCGTTTCGAATCCCGAAAAGATTTTTAAATTCCGAAGACAAATCTTGGAGGAGTTCTCGAATATTCCATTCCCCATTCCACTGTAAAGGACAGTCGTATGTAAATCGCGTATGTGTGAGCCTGGAGCGCGTGACGTCATTATATCGAAGACGTGCCTGGGCTAGGGTTGGCAGAACTGAACCCTAAAAATAGTATATTAGGCAACGAGGGAATAAAGCAGTGTCTAACGTCACGGGCAGCATATTGAATCCTGAGCGGAATGAAGGATTCTAGGATTAATTCCCGAGCGCAGCGAGGGAATTAAATCTTTAATTCCTGAGCGAAGCGAGGGAATTATGACAAGAATCCTGAATGTAGCGAGGGATTCAAGTCTGCCCAAGGCGAAGACACATTTATTCCCGAGGAGCATACTATATTTTACACACCTACTGCACAGATTACTTAGACGGTGGCAGGCGTCTGTAAGATAATAAAGCTCAGAAATATACCTAATCATGTAATATTGATACATAAATAAATATTGAAAACATACCAGAAGCAACAGATCCGAAAGTCAATTCACACTCACTGAACTACACTTCACGTTCACAATCCACTACCTACGTATTTTTCCAAAAAACGAATTGATCGTATTTAACATATTCAACATAAATAACAAAATACGATAAAATACTAGTCACAATGTCTTCTGGAGTCAAAATATTAATTTCACTCGACAATTTACGAAATGGAAGTAATAATCAATGAGAGAAAAACTTTTGCAAAATCAAACCGCGTTTTCTTTTTTTTAGTTTCTTTTTTTTATACAAAGCAAAGAGCACATACAGATAACTAGTCATACAGCCTTTTTACACTCGCCGGGAGGCGCAGAAGGCGAGTGTGGCAACAGTTTTAATACACACACAGCCATATTTTTTTTTTCTGAAAATTATTTTCTTAGTAGTTCACATGACATTCCAAATTCAAATCACATAATAACCCTTGGGCTATTAAGGATTTCCATACAACTTTAAATCCCTTGGGATTATTTTCTTGCTTTAAACGCAAGTTCCTTGATACATTATGTTGATATAATAATGCAGAGGTGTGTAAAATTGTTTTATAGTATCATGAAAAAAAATGTGTCGTCTAGTCATCGAGTCTCTAAAAGAAGAAGATCTTGATGTATACCTAAAACTTATCACTGTTCTTTGTCATTATTTTCGGTATCTACACTGACACACATACCAAAAAGATACAGCAATACGTTTCTTATTACATGAATATTTATTGCGATTACATACGGTTTAACTCTGGAAATTTGGTGTTACGAAAAATAAAGAGAAAAACTTAACGAGTTTCTCTGGAAGGATTCGGTAGATTCTTTGTAAAATACCCTTTTTATGGAAAGAAGAATCAATAATGTCCCAAGAGCCAACGCGTACTATCGACTAAATAGTCGATCAATCGTTCGACCTCCCCTTACTTCACATGTCAGAGGCTTATAAGCTGTGTTATTAGGCGGTTCAAAAACTCTGACACCAGGGTTCATCGGGTCAATCAACTCGAAACCCAGGGGACAAGAAGAAGATTTCACAATCTCCACATGGTGTACAACAGAAAAATCCGACGATTGATCGACTGTTTAGTCGCTAGCTCGCTGGCCTTTAGCTCGAATATTCAATGATATCTTGACTTTCTGGCAGGGCAATGGCAACCCTAGCCGCTAGTCGCGGGATTTCGGCTCATCCCCGTATAATAAATGCCGTTTTTACATTATTATAATTTCCGCCAAGAGATTCTGTGTACTCTTACGAATGTGAGGGAATTTTTCTTTAGTGGTGGTTGCTTTTAGCGAGAAATGTGTGCAATTTAGAACAATGTCAATATGTGAGAAGGGAAAATACATAGTACGATTTACATAAATGGCAAAACGAAACTATAGAGATAGTATATTTTTAGTAGGAATAGTAATATTCTAGCGTGAAGGGCTCTATGGCCTTTCTGGTGAATGTCGAAGAACACGAAACGCATCGGTTCGTCGTTTTTTTGACCACAGTTTCGTCTTCATTTCGACTCTTCAGATGCGGAAGTGTCCGCATGATAGGTGGTTTGCAACTGCAAGTGCCTTGCTTTTGTGAAATAGGAATATTTATTCACATTCACTTATGGCGAAGTCTGTTATAGACTGGACTTATTTGTTTAGGGACGAATTCCTTAAAGGCTTTACTCGTAGGTCTTAATTTCTTAGTACGTATTTTTTTTTATTATTGAATGTATAGGTACAAAAATTATAATATTTTTAAATTATTTTCTATTTGTTTCAGGTAAGTGTTCCTATTCTTCGACCGTCGCTAAAGAACGCTACCCGTGCTAATATGGTAGGCCATTTTTTATTTTTTTATCAAATTTTTGCTATGTTTTGACATAGGTAATTCTTGTAATTTTTTTTTCAATTAAGCATTCAGTTTGAGTATTATTTGAGTAACTAAATCCTCATTATAGAAGGTAAAAGATTTTTACAAACATGCAAGTAGGTAGATCCTAAATTGTACGTTAATTCTTTGTTCAGGTAATTATGTTCATAACAGTTTAATTAAGAAGGTAGAATGTAAATATTTAAATTGCAATTTAGCAAAACATTCCCGTATCCAGTTTGGCTTTTAGAGAAAAAATGCTCTTTAAATGAAAATTGACCTCCTCAAAAAGGGGGAGGATGAGGAAAGACAAAGTTATCCAGGCCGGCACAAAACATTGGATGGGCAAACTTACCTTATGAAAGTTTAAACGTGGTATATTCAAACACAAGTTGCTTCTCTGCAGCGGTGGAATGTTAGGATAGCTGCTATCTATGCAATAAAATTTATGGTATTTTTTTTATTAAGTTTTGAATCCAAGGGTCAATTCCCACCAGGAAGTGACGCAACACGAGGCGCCGCGTGGTGGAGCCTGTCATTTCTTATCGTGGTACAAATGACATGCGTCTTTAAGCAGCTTCGCGGAGTCTCTCGTTGCGGCTACCACGTCTGACAAATATTCATAATGACGCACTAATGAAACATGGTTTCATCAATATAGAAAAGTGTATAAAGTGAGGTATCTTTTGAAAAAGAAATGTGATACTCAATATGGCAGATACCTCCATAACTTCGTTTGAAAATCAATAAAAATGAACGCTTAAAGTAATCCAAGCCAAACTGTAATAATGTTTTTGGTCGTCAATAACGCGATTGGCTCTGAAAATCAAAGATGGCTGCCAAAATGTAGCCGCTGGGAATCATAAGAAAGCAATACAATTTCGGATGTTGACGTCGGTAGCCAACATTCTTTCTACCTATATTACCTACTGTATTGTTTCTAGACTATTTTATTGAAAAAGAAAACTAATAAAATTGTAGATTTAATGTTTGTGATTTTAGGACTACCGACTTTTGGTTACACCGTACTAGAACTGCACTGCAGCGGCGCGACACGGCGCGGCAACTGCATTAATTTCATGTCAGTTCATACATTTTGACAGTTTTTGCCGCGCCTTGTCGCGCCGCTCTGCAGTGCGGTACATATCATACATTTTCATACAAAGAATATTTTATGCAACTGCAACTACGTCCTAGTGCGTTCTTACCTTTAAGCCAATAAAAATGGTGAATTCAAACATTTAATACAGAGTTTTATCTACTCACTTATCGGATTCGATATCGAGATCGAGAAATGAATCTAAGTATTACATCATCCCATAGCTTAGGTCGCTACACCCTGCACCACATTATTCTATTATCTATAATATAGGCTCTTTTTACTTCAAACTACGGGATAAAAATGAACTGATGACACCAAAAGGGTCTCGAAGAAAAACTATGCTTAGTATCGCACTAAACTTGGCAAATGTGTCGCCATTTACCGACGGCGATGAAGACGATAAAACCCAACATCTGCTTCTTAGCACCCAACTGAGCTGTAGCTGTAGTGTTGAATAAGTATTTTCTGACAGACACACATCCACTCCTCTTAATCTTAATCTCAGAGGGTAGGCAGAGCAGCAACGAATTATTTCATAGAGAACATTTTTACCAAGTCAACTCTACAAAGTTAGAATGAACAGGCATCTCTGGGTGAGCTCCATCGTCGACATTGGGCCCGATTCGTAACCGTCCCGACTTAGCCAAATCTTAACTAAAATTAACGCCATCCCGTTCTGTTCTCTCATGATATAAAGTGACAGGTATGGACTTATATTAGTTAAGTCGCGTATTTTGCAACCACGAATTGCTACCATTGTCTCTGTCTCAGTTTGTGAAGTCGCTACCGCTGAGCGCTAACTCTAATACTCTTCTGTGGTCACCCCTGACCTAGACCAGAGTCAAGAATAAAACCATTACTTATCAATATTTAAAAAATGTCACACACAAGGTTGTAGTTAAGGTGTCCCAACATATCAACAGTGTTGCTCTTGGTTAAAAGACCACATATTCGAACACTCTTCTGTGAAATACACACATAAATATTAACAACCGCGCTCTGAAAAAAAAAAAACGTAAAATTGCTTTATACTACTCGAAGGTAAATTACGCATGTCTATCTAAATCAGTGCATTATCGATTCACAAAACTAACTACATCTTCGCATGCCGGTTCACAGACGACAAACTTCCAGACCGTTCAAACATTCGTTACGAGTTTACGCGAACTATTCCCGACTACCTACACAGTTTTTCCGATGCAGAAAACTTTAACGAAATGTGATTTGCACGCCAAAGTTCAAGCGGGGGGCTAATCTGCAAACCGATTTACATATAGACTACGGGCGATGAGTTTCTTGCTTTGAGAATCAAAGCGCTTCGCGGAAAGAACTTCGGATCGTTTGAACCTGTTTGTTGTAAGTGTAATGTGTTTTGCGGTTTGTTTGTCAGTTATTTGGAATCTTTCGTGCTGAGGAAGGTTAGGTTAGGAACACGGATTAGGAATCATAAAAACAAAACAAAAAATAAGAGGGTTCTACCAATATAAAAGTCACGTGACAATATAAAAATACTTTATCATTTCTATTTGCAAGATATTTACTTCATTCTCACCATGCTTGGTAAGCGGATTGGCGAACGCAGTACTGTTACACCTTATCTGTCAATTCCCTAGATTAATCCCTTAATTGACTTGTTAAAAACACCAACGAGAAAAGATCATACATATCTAAGGCTATGAAAATTAAAAAAAAATTTTTTTTTTTTTCAACCATACGTCAAAGGGTCATCAACATCGCGAGCATTCGCACAAACCAACCCGCCCAAATCACGACGTACACTCGGCAAACAAAAAACGCTACACTTTATCACACACCATCATTTATCAGCATATAACTAGTGAGGCGGACCGGGATACATTGCTGTGGACGTATCGTCGCATGGTTTTTGTAACTGCCACTGACTGAGATTAGCGGAGACTACGCAATTTGAATCCATGCTTATAATTATTATAAATGCGTAAATCCTGCTTTTTGTGTGTTGGTCCCTAAACGGCAGAATGGTTTTTGATAAAATTTGGCAGGATGGTAACCTAGAGAGAGACGTAGGAATGCTTTTTAACGTTTATGTCAAACGTGTTTTTACGTTATAGTGCACCGTTAATTGGAATCCAGACTTTCTTTCACGATATCGTAACACTGATATAACAATAGAGTTAATTTTATTTTAGACGCAGCAAATACGTTTTTTGCTTGGCGCTTTACGCTATGCTATATAAGAGATAAAAGCATAGACTTGTATATATCTACATGCACGTAAATGAAGTAAACTTGCGTTGTCTACCCCAATGAGGGTCTGTGATCGCATGGTTTTTGTAACTACGCTTTGTTTCCTCTTCCCTTCTCTGTTTTTACAACTTTTTATATTTCTGCTTGGGAATGTTTGATTTATTCCTGTGTTGTGTCGAGTGGCGATATTTCCTGCGTTGAGCATCACTGGTCAGCTAAATCGGGCTGATGCTAATTCCTTTTTTGTTTTCATAAGAACAAAATACTGAGAGAGTAGAGAATGATGAACGTGGTATTGATATGATACGTACTTAGACGATTTAATTAGTTAAAGTGCACGTAAACTCTCGAAAGACAAAGTGAAGAGTAAAGTAGTTTAGTGCATAAATTATAATGTTTGATTCTGAAGTTTTTCCTACATTAGAAATTTGAAAAAAATATATATGAACAAAATGATTTGATTTAGAGCTGGAGGGCTAAAATATTGGGTTGAATTTCAAAAAAAAACTAAAATCAAGAAGTAAGTGCAAAAAAAAACACATAAAAAAGCAAGAAGACATAAATCAAATACTCTCAATAAAGAAAATTGGACCTTATTAAGTTGCAACACCGATTACATACCTACTTACATCACATCAGTAAGTGTTGGTACTAATCGAACCACCTCTAACAAAAGAACGCGTAGAGAAGGAAATAACAAATGAATTGCCACAAAAGTAGGCCCTATTGTTCAGAGGTTAATGCGAATCTTCGATTTGGGGTGCGAAATACGGACAGCTATTTAGTAGCTAGAAAATGTAGCTGGCCATTTAGCTGAATTAAGGGAGGCTACACATAAAAACGTGACTACATCGTGAAATCGTGATGTCTAACGTTACATCCACGTCGAACGTTACGTCTACGTGACGTAAAAACTTACGTCACGACGTCGTAACGGGGCAAGTTGCGACGTCGTAACGGGGCACGTTGCGGCGTTGTTTCCCGGATTACCGTAGTTATTCTCGAAAACTTTGCCGCAACATGCCCCGTCACGATTACGTGACGTGAGTTTTTACTTTGTGCGACTTACATGTCCACCTCATGACGACATAACGTTCGACGTTGTGACGTCACTACATCGTGACTTGTTTATGAGGCCTTTGTAGTTTAGTGCATAAATTATAATGTTTGATTCTGAAGTTTTTCCTATATTAGAAATTTGTAAAAAATATATTTGAACAAAATTATTTGATTTTGTACGGAGTAGAGCTGGAGGGCTAAAATCTTGGGTTGAATTAAAAAAAAAAACTAAAATCAAGAAGTAAGTTCAAAAAAACACATAAAAAAGCTAGAAGACATAAATCAAATACTCTCAATAAAGAAAATTGGACCTTATTAAGTTACAACACCGATTACATACCTACTTATACAAGGAGAGTTTCTTAACTCCATAATGCCCTTTTGACTAAATATCGTTTCCGCAAAAGTGTCAAATTCCTTCGAAAAGACTTTATTTTTATTTAATTTTTTTAAAGAGTCTTGGCGTGGAAACAAGTCCTTCAGCCGAAATCACTTCACAGTTAGTTTTTGTGGCGCTCTTATTGCCAACATGACTATAGAAAATTTAAAAGAATCAAAGTTTAACTAAAGACTGACCTACTGTTTTAATATTTAATATCCATCTAATTAAAATGTAGTGTTCTCAGCAGAATAAAAAACATTAACTCAGCACGTTACGTTCCATTATGACTGCATAACATAAACATGGAGGTATACACGTGACCTTCTCTTTTTTCCGCTTTATTATAAAGGGTGTAAGGGACAGCTTCCCGCAAACTTATAAAGGTTGCTCAGTCAACAAAACTAAACAACTTCCGTAAAGAAATTCTTTCAGGAGATGATATTTTTTTTGCTTTCCCATACAAAATTACCATCTTGATCAGACATTTTCCTGGTAGAAGTTGTTCAGTATCATTCAGAATCAGAATCAGAATCAGAAATGTTTATTTGCCAGAATACATGTGTAAGTATACGAATATACAAAGATCTTAAAATTATTTTACAGTAACAATGTATTCGACCGGTTGGTTACATTCGGTGTGCAAATTTTATGACATGCCATTGACTGAGCAACCCCTATCAGTTTGCGGGAAGCTGTCCCTTACACCCGGTATATACCTAAATTTTTTCTGCTTCATTATATTTCTGCAAATTAGTAACAGCAAACTTTTTTACGTCTCCCTTGGGAATAAGATAATATACTGGCAACATTACTCGACTTTCAACTTTACTACACTTGCGACCTCAACAGAAATAATGTATCTCACGTTCTCACGAACAGTAAATATATCATAGGAACTGTGCAAGTGATACTATTTGTACTGCTATGGTAATCGTATTTACAGTTTCAACGAGTATTTTGGCGGGAAATTAATTAATTAGTTAACAAGATAGAATTAAATTATAAAACTTTTCTTTTTTACATTTTATTTATTACATTTACGAAAAATCAAACAAAGAATTTAATATAAAGAAATAAACCTTAAAAAAGGCGCCGTGCGCCCTGATATCGTCATCATAATATCGTCATCACATCGACTATGTTTCAATTGTTCCTGTATTATTCACTAATGATTAGGGCATATTCTTATTCTCTGACCTCATTCTATCATCACGAGGATCAATGAGTAAGTACATACGAGCTTAGATCATTTCAAAAATCTGATTTCATTTGTCTCCAGCACTTTAATTTCCAACCATTCAATACAAGCAGAAGTATTTCTTCAAGCCTTTGTATCGTTTCCCTTTGAAACCCTTCACCTATCTATTAACTCAACCCAGCGCCAGAAATAGCATAAAAAACGCTACACAAAAGCTGAAAACACATAAAAGCAACATTTTGAAAACACGTTCGCAAGTGAATTGAAGTCAGCAAAGAGACAAACTAAATTAGGCCCAGGGCTGTAAAGTCTACTCACTGAAATTCAGTTACTACGTGACCAACATAAAATGCCGAAATAGTATGGGGATATGTTGATTCCTAAAGAACCAAGTCGTGGATTATTTACAAGGGCAGGCATTGAAGGCTTAGAGGGTCTTTCAATACGGGCGGGTAGATGTTGAAATGATTATAAAACAAGCTGTGTGTGATGTATTAACAAAGGACTTTCATTTTTTTTTCGTAAATGACATGGTTTATTAAATAAGCCTACCTACCCGAAGACTTCTCTCGGTGGACTGTTTTTTTTTTCAATTCAACATTTACCTACCGGGCCTTAATGAGCACTATCAAAGTGCAATGGAGCAATGATTTTGTACGCGCTACTATGTCTGTGTGTGTGTTGCGTGAGTTTTCGTGTTTTGTATGTTTCAACTTAAAGTCTAAATTAGCAGCTCGAAAACGGTAGATAAGTAGATTATAGATAATTTCTTATACGACGAAGAATACCATTTCTTGTAATGTCAAAAGTCTCAAGAAAGATCTACCAGTTTGAAGTACATAATTGAATTTTAAATACCTTTCGTCAAAAACCACAATTTAATAACACTCTATAATTCAAGGTTACTTTGTCAATCAAAGTCGGCTTCGTTGGTCTTTCAGACAACGCCTGCCTACAATTTGTCATAAAATCAAATGTACTTATCCAGGATTACTTCAAAAGACAGGGTCTTAGGCCCGTATTTATAATCAGCTCTCAAGAGTGACAGCGAGTTTGAGTTCGTATCAGAAATGTCATTCCAGTACAAAATTACCTGTCAAATCCGCACTCAATATTGCTCTCAATCTTGAGATCGCTTTATAAATACAAGCCATAGATTTGATTTGACAGTCTTATACTTCGTGAACTCAATATTCGTCATCTCTATCAATTTTATTCCAGAACTTTCTTGTTACAAATTTATCTGATTGCGAACTTGAGCTTTACAAGTTTTTAAATGCTCCCTCGTCCTCCCTCGTCGGGCAACCTCAACAACTCTTTTTGCGTTCGTGTCTATCCTTCGTTTGCAAATTTGCACCTTTAGTCCTGCGGATAAGGTCTCCTACAGGGATTTTTGTGTTCTTGCGAAGAAGTTTGAGATATTGTAACGTTTTATTTGAAAACTTTTTGCAGTTTCTGATTATTGAAAGTTGGAATATTCTTTTTGTTCGGATCGGTCGCGGAGGCGTGATTCGGAAGGAAAGGGATGAATCTCGTTTACTGTTTTGTTGTATTTCAACAATTTTGTTTGGGTTTCATTTCTTTAGATCACATTAAAAACCTTTTGTTTTACAAAAAAGGTAATTATTTTATTTTATTTTATTATATTGAATTCTGTTTATATTTATTCAATTCAAATATATTATGAATATGAGCGTTGCCTTTAATTATATCAGCTTTTAAGGTTGATAATACGTACTTTCAATTTGGAATCAACGTTATTATCATAATCAACACATCCCTGAATCCAGAAGACCAAACGTCTCTGACAAATGAACAAACATACATTTATTTTTTATACATATATTATAGATTAATTAACACGCCACCTTTTTTGCGTTCCGCAGTCGGGTAAAAAGGTACTTTTCACATTTTTCTCCAGAAAATATTTACAAAGGCAACTATTGCAACAAAAGAATAGTGGCAATATTTTAAACGTCTACAATTTTATTTATTAACAAAGGATCTTCGCTGAAAAAACGTAAGCTGTAGCGTCATATTGAACATTTTTCTAGGAAAATTCCACAAAACGGCTTCTCAGATGAGACACTAGGGCTCGTATTTATAAAGCAATCTCAAGATTGAGAGCAATATTAAGTATGGATTTGACAGGTCGTTTTGTACTGAAATTACATTTCTGATACG
The DNA here is from genome assembly GCA_029255725.1 of Scrobipalpa atriplicella. Taxonomy (NCBI): domain Eukaryota; kingdom Metazoa; phylum Arthropoda; class Insecta; order Lepidoptera; family Gelechiidae; genus Scrobipalpa; species Scrobipalpa atriplicella. Next base: position 92,173 of record JARACY010000449.1, read on the forward strand.
AACTCAAACTCGCTGTCACTCTTGAGAGCTGATTATAAATACGGGCCTAAAAGATTTTCCTACACCGATATTATTTGAACGGCATTCAGGCATACGGAATTCTTTTGCCTTATTTTATTACAAACAGGCGGCGTACCAAAAAAAAATTCTCCCTTCAAAATCTTTATTTCAAAGAAAATTCGTAGCAAAAATATCGTATTGATATCATAAACTGGAGAAATTCGAAGGTTCAAGAAAGGTAACATTTAGGAATGAGATCGTTTATTCATTTTTAGGGTTCCGTACCCAAAGGGTAAAAAACGGAACCCTATTACTGAGACTTCGCTGTCTGTCTGTCCGTCCGTCCGTCTGTCACCAGGCTGTATCTCATGAACCGTTATAGCTACAGAGTTGAAATTTTCGCAGATGATGTATTTCTGTGGCTGCTATAACAACAAAATACTAAAAAATAGAATACAATTTTCACAGATTATTTATAACAACAAATACTTAAAACTGGCCAAGTGCGAGTCGGGCAACAGATATGTGTTTTTTTTTTCATTTTTATAGATACGGAACCCATCGTGCGCGAGTCTGACTCGCACTTGGCCGGTTTTTAATAAAAACGGCAAGCCTGTGTGCCCAAAGAATCTTTTGATCGTCAAAATTACTTGCTCTCACTTAATATTTAATCTTTTTCAGCCGTTATTGAGGGTTTTGAATTCGACACCGTTTTCGCAAAGAAATTGTTTAAAGCGAGTTCAAAAACATAATTATTTGCTGAAATTAAAATCTGCGGTATTAGTACGAGTAACTTGTCAGTATGCTTCCATGCTGGACTGGGAGTGATAGAAAAACGTAGAATGTGCCAGCTGTATCTCCTCCCGTGCATACTGTAAAAATCAGCTAAGGGAATCGAGGGTTTCAGTGTATTGCAATTTAGGCGATGGGCTGACAACCTGTCACTATAGCAATATACATAATCACCATCTGTATTAGCCCTCGAAACTTGTCAGATGTGGCGAACAACCTGTTTAGGTCGCTTTTGATCTGCCTACCCCATTAGGGATACAGGCGTGATTTTATGTATATATGTATGTAAATTGTCAGTAACCAGAGGGTTAACCATTTTAGCCGCTTTCTGGGCAAGTAAGATTTAGCCCGTGTTTCTTGCTAAGATGAAGAAGAACGAGTATGTTATTGTATATATTTTTCTGAATCTACGTAATTTAAAAAAAACTAATTTCATGGTTTTCGGTTTTAGATCAGCCATTATTTTTATTTTATAATTTAAGTAACTGTGAAAATAGCAGTGAAATTAATGCACCCTACCGTTGTTATTTCACTGCTATTATAAAAGACATAGTACAAATAGTTTTTATTCTACACAAGAGACCAAATCTTATGTTACGTTGTGACGTCACGCGTGCACAGTTACTTAAATTATAAAAAATAATAATGGCTGACCTAAAACCGAAAACCATGAAATTAGTTTTTTTAAAATTACGTCTATAAATATGTTTTTTTTTTTTAACAAGGCGAATTATGTTAACACCCTGTATCTTGAAACGTTCAATACTCTCGTTACATGTCAGCAGTTGCTCGCGCTAACAAGAGGATATCTTGGAAGCTTGAATCTGTCTTGTTACTTTATTGTATAATATAAGACTTATTATATAAGATTTATACTTATTTAAGATTTATTGTTCAGTTTATTAAAAAAGAATGGCATAACTATAGAAATGCTCCAAATGGTACTTATACTCGGTATTGTTTTTAGGTAAGTTTTTTTTTGCTCACATCTCTAAAGAAGTTTCACTTCAAAAATAACTTAAACTCGCCAGAAATTTACCTATTAAATCGTCTCGTCGATACAAGTCTAAAAATATCTTTAAAGAGAACCTTCCACTAATTTACCGCCATCTTTGGTTTATCTCTCGTAGCCAGCGACAGACCACTAGAACACGTTTTCCCTGACGAAGGTCTAATCGATACATTGACAAACCATTAGCTTATATAGTGTGAGATTGTTAGTATACTTTAGTTAAC
>JARACY010000450.1:0-94004 GCA_029255725.1 Scrobipalpa atriplicella
CTCAAACATAGCCTATGATGCCGTTTGCTCGGGTAGACCACTAGAAGGTAGATTCTATACGACCTACATATACAAAGCGTAAAAAATTAACTGATCATATTTTAGAGTAGGTATGAACTGTTTGCGGTCTGAATCTACACATTAACTGAACAACTTTCCGCAAGGTACATTTTTGGAAAATATTTTGATAAGTACTAACTGACGATATTTTTCCAGTGGGACAGTGCCGGCGGCGGGTGCGGCGATGAACGAGGCATCGGCACCGACGTGGCAGTAGTCAGCAGCTGTGTCTTCGTGGCCCAACTCCTCGTTTCTGTCATCATGGGCTTCGCTGTCAAAGCCATGGGATCTACAGCTGCTGTGGTTGCCGTCGCAGCCTGCTTGGCTTCGACTGCTGCATTTACTGCTACCAAGATCACATATCTGGATTTGTAAAATGTTCCTAATATATTTTGATTTGATATATATTGATCTTATTGTAGATGGACTTTAAAGCTTACTTAATAGCAGAAGAAATCTACTAAACCACAACAGTTCTTGACTTCCAAAGTTACGAATCACTTCTGCAGTGCAAGGTGTTTACAGAAAGCGTCGTTCTTTATTGCCTGGGCTGATTTTTTAAGGTCCATTTATCGACACTGACGCAGCCGTAGTCAGCAGCTGTGTCTTCGTAGCTCAGCTTTGGGATCTACAGCTGCATGTACTGCTACCAGAATCACATATCTGGATTTGTGAAGCTCACCGGCCTTTACAACAATGTGTTGTTTTGTTTAAAAAATTACGGCATGTTTATAAACATTTGTCAGCAGTTATAGTTGTAACATATTCAAACTGTTTGTATTTTGTAAGGAAAACTGCTGGAAAATTGGAAAACTAGCCGATGTGTCTGGAAATGTTTCCAAAGATGACAGAATTAGACGATTTGGCAAATGTCAAATCGGTTCAAATTACTTGTCATATAAGTACCTACCAGCTGAAATTAGAATGATTGATATTAAAACTACGGTAGGCATACTAGTCAAAATGAATATATAGTATACTAGTTATTGTGTAAAGACTGTCTATTTAATCATAGATCTATGACATGTTAAGTGATGCAAAAGTTTAGTAGGATAAGGAGAAATAATTATAAATATATGTGTCTGTTAATCTAAACAGGGTGTAATGGAGATTAATCCTTGAAACATACATTTCTTTAAAAACAAAATACGGAAAAGCATTATACTTACTTGGGCTTTGTCGTATAATTTCTTTTTTTAAAAGAATTTTTAATACACCTTGTTTTACAAAGTTTCCTAGATGTACCTATAGCACTATGAGTGCCAAATATTATAAAAAATAAAATACTCATACACAATTAGCTCTAATTAATAATCCTGTAAAATTATATTATGGTGATTGTAAAGTTACGAAGATTCAGACATTAAATATTAAAACCGAAATTAAATTACTAATTCTTTTGAAGATAATTAAGCTAATCTAATATCATAAGTAAAAGCGTATAATTATCATGTTAAGTATATTGAGAACTATAATTAAATGCAACGTTATTGAACTTTTAACTTTAACAGTGTAAATATAAATGTTAAATAAATGGTTGAGCATTCCATTCGCGAGTTTCATTTGATCAAAAATAGTTGTTTCAAGCTAAATTTTTACTTTTTTTTTACTTTTCCAAAATTTATTTTCTTTTTCCTTTTTATTGAAATAAAAACAGTAGGAAGGTACAATTTCTATGGAGCAGTTGAAAAGGGTTTCTAATTACTGTATTTTTCACGAATTAGTCAATAAACATTACATTAAATAAATTGATTAATTATTTGCATTAGTTTAGAAAGTAACGTGTACTTTTGTAAAGGGGTTGCTGGACAGTACGTACCATGAGTATAGTATTATTTTGTTTGTATGCGCAAACATAATGTGATCTGTAGTGCCCTCTAAATAGGTAGTTGATGGACTTTTGACAGTGTATATGCCATCCTAGTTTGTAATAAAAGAAATATAGGTCAAATAAAAGAAATTGGATCAAACAAAATCAAAGGCCCTAATGAAATACAAATACAATAAGAGTGGAATCGGGAGTGAACCTCCATCGTTAATTAGCTCATAACCGAGTCAAAGAGCATCTAATTAACGAATATAAAGACTGGTTAATGAATATAAAGACGACGTGAACTGAATTCAACTCACAATATTGCAAAAAGCAGAAGAAAATTGGCAAAAAAAATAAGAAATCCTTTGAAACTTACATGATGAGTACGTTTTTCAGTCAATATTTTGATTAAAAATAAATAAATTTAAAGACCTTTATTAAGATGTGGGCTTTAAGCTTTTTGTGGACCAAGTTGACCGCAACAAAAGCTCTGGATGAAACTAGTGGACCTTATGAGACAGCTTTTTTTGAGCCAGTCTACAGAACTTTGTACTTAGCAGGTAAGTTATAACTTTTTACCGATCCTGTCATTGTTATGACTTTTTTGTCAAAATACTTCGTCCCTACATCAGACAAAACAGTCTGTATCTTTCTCCTCAAGGAGAAAGATATCAAGACTCACGTTTTTTTCAATATAGACTCTCCCATCGTCATATTTATATACAAATACGTCGTCATTGGCAAAATACGTCTCAAATTCGAGATGTGAAGGTATTTAAAAAAAAAAACAGACACAATAATGCACCTGCTGGAAATAGTGGACATGGACCTGGAAAGGGATGTGGGAACACCTAGGTCTCACCATACTCGCCACGCCTGGCAAGTGACTCGGCGAATGCAGTGTTAGGACACCTTCAGGTAGAGATGAAAGGGTGACTCAGCATCACACGTGGATAAAATACATACATATTCTTACGGGGTAGGCCGAGCATAAAACGTCTAGTAAAAGGCGTCTTTGCCACATCTGACAAATACTTATATATAGGTATAGGGAGATAATAATACTTATATATAGGTATAGCGACCCACCCATTCATCTCTATAATGTGTATCGCCATATTATGATAGGTTGTCAGCCCATCGCCTAAATTACAATACAATACACTGTCACATTAAAATACAATACACATCGAATCAGCAAATGGCTGACTTCTACAGCATGCCCGGGAAGAAGGGCAACTGGAACATTCCGTTTTTCTATCGCTCCCAGTACAGCATGGAATAATGGATAAATAGGTTACTTAATGAGTGTAAACAATGGATGAAAACATTCTATAGATAGTCTTGCTTGCGTTTATTTAAACTTAGTTCAAGTAAGTACAAACTTGGTGCTGTTGTGTGCTTTGAATTATCCGAGTTGCAAGTTCGTCAGCAAGACATTTTCATTAAGTCCCAGTACGTAAGCAATTTGGATACTTAGCCACCAAGTTGCGAGTCTTTTGTTTATCTGTACAGGTGGTCTTGGTACTGTCACAGTCAAAGATGATTCACGCAAATTCAGAAATTTATCATAATTACCAAAGCATAATTCTCGATATAGAATCATAGGCACGTATTAAGGGGCAAATTAAGCAGAGGAGACGCCACCATTCGTAATAAATTAATTGTATCTGAGGCTCGTATTTATAAAGCGATCTCAAGAGGAAAGCAATATTAAGTATGGATTTGACAGGTCGTTTTGTACTGAAGTGACATTTCTGATACGAACTCAAACTTGCTGTCACTCTTGAGAGTTGATTATAAATACGGGCCTTAAAATATGTATAAACATTTTCATAAGTATGTTACGGTTTGCCACAACATGAAGTTATTCTTCTTAGCATCTATTTAAATAGCTTTGTTTTTAATAAAATATTGAATAATATTCTTCGCTTAAACTTTTGAGCGTGACCGTACCAAGCTACAGCTTTTGTGCACTAGCTTGGATTAACCCAACCACAGTAAAAATATGGAAAACTAAAATTGTTTGAAACAAGATTTGAGAGAAGAGAAAGTCACAGGCCTAAATCTGGACCCGATTTCACCCGCCTTCCAATCCTATGTTTTGCGACCGATGTGATTTAGGGTGGGTAGCTTATACGTCTTTGGTCGTTTAATGAAGATTACGAAGAATTGACGATCCGCTTAGCATAGTTGGCAGTTGGCAGTGCGTCTGCCCGTTACGCAGAGAGTCCCGGGTTTGATTCCCGGCCGGGCAGACATTTGAATGATGAAATATCTGTTTCTGGGTCTGGGTGTTGTTCTTTACAGATGTTTCTGTGTAATTCCATGGCACTGACATACAGGGAATCCTAGTGCGGGATATGAGTGTTTTTTTTTTTATTATTGATATGTTTTACTGTTTCTTTCTTTTACTGTGACCGAGTTGTAGGTTCAGTTGCAAGTTGAGCAACTTATCCGGAGAACTGTATGTAATTAACCCACTTGAAATTCATTGTTCTTGTTTAAATTAGGAACTTTTAGAAAACTGGTTAAAGTTTAAAGTCTTACTTTTTTTTGTTTCTACTTTGTATATTTGCACTGAATTATAAAACGGAATTTTATGTTTAAGAAGCATGAGTTTGCAACATTGTTGTTTTTGTTTACGCTATTTGACTACTAGTCAAATCAGCAACTTTTTATGAAGTGTCAAAAACGATTTTTTGTATTAAAATACAGGCTTATGACGTCACTGGCTTGTAAATATTGACTACTCAAATCAATTACTTCTATATTTTAACTTGATTATTAAATCGAAATATGCATTTGTTTTTAAATGATGAATGAGATCCATAGTATTTTAGCCATCAGTTTTAAGGTATAAACGTTTTGAATTTTTTTAGCCACCCAGTCAACATGCCTAGCTATCGAATCGTAGAGAACAGAACTTCTCTCTGTTAAGCACAGCTCGCGGCAGATAAATCCAAACAAAACAATGAAAATCAGATTAACTTACTAATTTTTTATGCGGTCCATATCCACACAGTCACCTTTGGCCTAGATTAGGACGAGGAACGCTTGTTAGCTTCTCTGGCTAACCACAAATAATGTTCACAGGACTCTCTTCATCAGATAAAGGTTTCTTCTATCTGGTATACAGCTTCACTGTAAAGTTCCTGATAGTGTCGTTCGTGAGCTGCGAGTTGTGGTACCTCTTCAGCATGTCCTCGAGCATGGACGAGGTCATCGCCAACATCAACGTCACGCTGATCCATCTCATCGCCATGTACAGATACCGGAGCATGGTGAGTTTCTTCTGGGTTCATCGGGTCGTATTTTAAATTTAAAAACCAACCCGTTAAAAAAACATTTTGAACTCCAAATTAATTTTCACGACATTCATTTGGTTTTCCAATATTTATTTAATTTTTTTTGTCGTACTCGTATGTAAACTGAGTGTCATTTGGTATTCAACAAACATTCTCCTAAACGGACAAACTCACCACGCTTGGAAGGCGATTTGGAGGACGCATTTCAAGATTACACCATTAAAAACTTCTGAACCAATTCTACACAAGTATCTATGCAAAATGTTGTGGAAACATTGGCCTATGTAAATTTTTCACGATCATAGATTGTGTCCAACAAAGGAATTCCGACGGGCCCAGAGGGCTCGCTCGCGTCCGTTCCACCCTTTTAAAATTTTACCCTGTTTTCCAAATTCTTCCGATAACAGCATTGGCATTCAATGGCACTCTCCATAAATATAATTTTCATTTAAATACAGAGTGTGAGGGACATCGTTGAATAATTTAGAAGCACGATCAGATAACTGAATAATTGAGATGCTTCCGGTCCGGTGTTTACAGCAGATGCAAACTGTGCGAACACTTTTCTTATGTTTACAAATGTTTCTAAACGTTTAGCAATGAGGTATGGAAACAAAGATTTAAAAGAGAAAATTATAGTATAGACTCCATACAACTAATACTATACAGACAACAAATATGAGGTAAACATAGGAACAGTTTTCAATTTAAAGAGACAACTGTTAGAAACATTGATGCATCTGAAAATATAATAGTTTCTCTGTGCTCTAATAGCTCCTACATCACACTCGGTGATTTGATTAATAATGTTTTCAACAAACACTGTAAGAATCAATATCCAAAAATATAATTCACTTTCTAATCCTGTCCAGAAAATTTTGAACATTTCACACCTTGTATTATAATTCCTTATTTGCATGACAATAGCTTCTGATTACGGGACCACAGGTTCCCTGTCCGTATACCCATGAGATTTGGCTATTCACAAACCATACCAAACAACATGGCCGTATGACATGTATGGCTAAATAGGATATTGTTTAAGGTAATATGCGTAGTTTGTGTTGTTTCTAAAAGGCAAAAGGGTCGTTAGCCTTTATTTGTCTATTTGTATTTTGTACTTTCAAAACCGAGTACACTTGTACTCGCAGGTAGAGAGATGTTTAAATGACTTAGAACAATTTTTAGTTATTAAAGTTACAACAGAAATAGTAGGTACCTATCAATACGCTGCTAAGCAATTTACTCCTGTCACTTTAAATATGACAGCCGTAAAGTTTGTTGTTGAAATTAATCTACAATTAGGACCTGTCAATTTTTTGTAAGTATTATATGTAACAACAGACAAAAGAAAACATTAAAGCACGTCTACTCTCTTTTTTGAGTCCACTCTTTCAAAAATGGCTTTAACTGCGCAAACTTACAATGAAAGCTTTAATACCGCTGAAACCCATTAACAGCTAATAAATCTCCTATAAAAGCAGCATTTAACGCTTTAACTGCTAGATTTTATTGCTGTCCTAAAATTAAATTCAATATTATCAGACGTAATAACGGCAGAGCAAAAATAGAATCGCAGCCTATAGATGGTGAACATAGAGTTATGCTCTAAAAGAGGGAGGACAATACAATAATGGCGTCGATTCGAAAACGAATACACTCTAATTAAAATAAAAACCATACCTATAATTTTCAGTCTTGATTGAAGAGAAGGAGACGGAAGTAAAGACGGACTTTTTATAATCCAGTCAGTAAGAATTCGTTTAATTTTAAAGGATTGTTTACATCACGGCTTAACTGTCTATAGATTCTTGAACTGACAAGATTATTTATAACAAGCCGTCACTTTCTTAGAAAGGTATACAGGTATGGTGATATATTAGCTAGATGTTGTTTTCGTTGAATCGGGGCTATTGTCCAGGGAAGCCATGGCATGTATGACGCAAGGACCACAATAACAATAAATACAATATTTTGTAGAATCCTTTGTTTTTCATTAAGAATGTATTTTTCTGGGTAGTAAATATCTTACTCTATGTGGTCGCCTGAAGAAACCTTGTATACCTAAAGAACGTGCGTAAGAGTGATTCAGATGTAAATAATGATATCATCTTTTTGGACTTAGTGGTTTTGATAGAAATACATGTGTGTACATACTTTGTAGAAATAGGTAGCTACTTTACTTACAAAAAAACTTACTTATGAAAAAGTAAAAAATAAAAATAATTGTTTTCGAATGGAATGGTGTAGGTACTTTTAAGAGTTTTCCGTGAATGACTCTAATTAAAGGCTCTGCTTTCTTTTATTTGCTTATCACATAGTTAATTTCGATACTAATCGTATTTAAGTTTGTCCTCACTGAGAGCATTCGTTTGCGAGCAATAAGCGCGCGCACAGAATCTACAGATACCTAGATAGACGCCTTGATAACCTAAGCACGTGCAAATTGGCTACCTACTTCCCAACTAGTCAAATCAGCAACTTTTTATTAAATGTCAAAAATGTTTTTGTATGAAAATAGTAAATTATGACGTCACATTTTAGTGAATATTGACTAATCAAATCAATAACTTATATACTTTTAATTCGATTATTAAAATCTAAATGTGCATTTTTTTTTTTATGATGAATGAAATTCACAATATTTTTAGCCGTATAAACGTTTTGAATTTTTTAAGCTACCCAGTCAAGTACCCAATTGCTCGTGAACGAACGCTCTAAGTGAGAACGCACTTTTCCTCTAGATCAGCAACGGCGACATCTTCAAGAAGCTTACGATGGCCACGAAGTCCCCTCACTTCGACATCTCCACTCCGAGGAGACGCGCCATCTTGGATTTCTGGTTGAACAACAACGAGAGATACTTCAAACTCCTTCTTACCTTGGGGACTTGCACTTTGGCAGCTTGGTAAGTTTGGACTCAATCCGGGATGTCATCCACTAAACTCTTACCTTTGAGTATTTTCTACATTTAACGGCTATATCATAGGGTCGTATTTTATAATCAGCTCTCAAGTGTGACAGCGAATTTGAGTTTGTATCAGAAATGTCATTATAGTACAAAACGACCTGTCAAATCCAAACTTAATATTGCTCTTAATCTTGAGATCGCTTTATAAATAAGAGCCATAGACTTTAAAAAATAACTGGTCAGTTGAAGCGGCAACAATCACAAATATCAAATTGAAACAATCTCAAAAAGTGATAATTTTATTATATTCACTGTCTGTCCCCACATGTAAGTATGGGAAATAAGGATTTAAAAACGCTATGTCTGGATCGAAAGCCTAAGGACACAGCAGCAATTTTACGACTTGCTAGACGAGTGACTATGACCGATGACTTACTTAGGAAGGTACTCAAAATAAAACAAGTCACTAAAAGAATCATAAAAAATCCAAGCTAAAATGTTAGCATCATTAATTCTGACATCATAACTCTTACCGGATTACTTTTTCAGCTGACAGCCGAAAAAATATGCTGAAGAATCGAGGTCGGAATCCCGGGGTTATTGATTTTTTATAGAGATTAACTGCCTCCGTGGTCTAGTGGTCTGAGCCATGGGCTCACGATTCGGAGGTCCTGGGTTCGATTCCCAGGGGGAGAATACAAAGTTGATATTTGTCTATTTATCGCTTTGTGAGATTTTCCCCAGTTTGGTTAGGACAATGCAGGCTGAATCCACCTGATTGTCTGCAAGAAAACGGATTCCGTGCTTCGGAGGGCACGTTAAGCCGTCGGTCCCGGTCACTGTTTCTAATAGTGGTCGTTACTGGTCGATTTTGCTCCACGTCCGTAGGAACTACCTTAAAAACCCTACACGTGACCCCTCTGGACCTCGTAGCAAATAATGTCATACGATAAATAAAATAGAGATGAATACCGATACTAGATTGCGGAATTTTCATGAGATGCTGTCTATTAATAACATTGAGGATTATTTCTAAACAAAGGCTCAGATAAATATTTGTAGAGCTTGCTAAATAAAATGTTCTATAATGTTCTAGGTTGGATTATAAAGGGCCTATTTTTTTTACTTTTTGTAACCATAATTTTGATTCTTCATAATATAGTTTAATTTAAGGAATGTAACAACCTCTCTCTTCCCAAGCTCACTATGTAAAGCTACTGGGAAGCCCATGGTGCCGATTTGGACGAAGATACAAATTGACTTGTTTTAGTTTGGTCCTGTCTCAATCTAAAATTTAAATAATAAAAAAGAAAACAACAGCTGTTTTATAATCGTGACATATGACCCAATGACTCAATGACCCATATGACTCAATGACCCATATGACTCAATGACTCAATGACCAAAAGACCAGTTCGTCTCAAATGACCCACACGGCCAATTATTATGACCCAATGACCCACACTAAAACATAATTTATTTACTTTTTCCTATAGGTATGTCTACCCATTACCCAATATGACCCAATGACCCATTTGACCAGTTGACTCATATGACCCAATGATCTATTTTTTTCTTTTTCTTACAGGTATGTCTACCCCTTAGTAGATGACATAGACTACAACCTAGTAGTGACAGTCCGCCTGCCCTACGACTACGCCTCAACAGCTACCTACCCTTTAACATATGCCGTGGTGCTGGTAGCTTTCCACTACGCTTCGTACTTCGTCATGGTGAATGACGTCATCATGCAGTCCCATCTGATGCACCTGTTGTGTCAATTCATGGTGCTTGGAAATTGTTTTGAGATGATTGTGGATGATTGTGCCAAAGATTTTTATGGTAAGCTATGTAATAATGTAGCTCAGTGACTATTACCTTTATGTTTATCTATACCACCTGGATAACTGGCAGTGTGTTCACCATGCGTTTTAAAATAATCTTCTTACCAAATATGTACCTACGACTTTAATGTGGAATCTGCACAGTGCACAGGTTATTCCGGAAAGTCCGGCACCACATTTGTAACTCCCTGCGTGTTGCATTTGTTTATGGGCGAAGTTATATGCAGTTTTCAAGTTTAGAACACACCATGGACTAAGGCCCGTATTTTTAATCAGCTCTTGAGACTGACAGCGAGTTTGAGTTCGTATCAGAAATGTCATTTCAGTACAAAACGGACTGTCAAATCAACACTTAATATTGTTCTCAATCTTGAGATCGCTTTATAAATACGACCCTAAGTTGGTCCATGGTAGATACTACTTAAAGGTTGTTAGGTAATAATGAAAGTAGTCGATAAAAATATTTTGCAGATCTTGACCAAAGTCATCTTTACCGAAACGAAGCGTTCGTGGTGAAATATAACAAAAGGTTGGGCGATTTAGTCGAGCAACACAAATTCATTTTGAGGTGAGTGACTTAGGTGCTATACTATCTTGGCTTGGTGTCATTTTATAAGACATTGAAGGCATTGTTTGATGTTTTTTTGGTAAATAACTTAATGGATTGAAAAATAATTTTTAAGGGTGAGGGATAGTATTCTTGATTTTATTTATGTAAGTACATTTTTTTTTCAGCAATACCCTTGAGCTGCGGAAGATACTGAGCATCCCGATGCTGTTCCAGATGGCAGCTAGCAGCATGCTCATCTGTTTCGCTGGATACCAAGTCACCGCGGTAGGTTCACTCCAAAAACAATAATTTTATTTTATTGACAATGGGTTTTCTCGTGTTCCTGGAGTGCATTTTGAACAATTTAAAAAAAAGTATAGGTACCTAATACAAGTGCTCTGAAAAACATATCATTTGGAGCGCTAAGAACCACCCAATCCTTTTACCGCATCTTATTACTACACTTGTAACAAATAGTTATACTACAATACAAGGCAATAGCAGCTGTGATGTATTGATAAAATATTCAACGCCTGTGAAAGTATTCTCAGTAGGTATTTCCTTCACATATTTTATTTTGTGTTCAGCATTTCCTTTTCTATCAGAATTTTTATTTGGGTACGGTTTATTACATTCATTTTGGGAAGCTGGTGCGGACATTATCTTTTTCTGCTCGTGGTATTTTTCTGAAATTGAAACAGACAGGTAGTATCTTCAACTTTTTGGGAACTCAACATTTTGCGAAACAATGAAAAGTCAACATTTTAGGAAACTCAACTTTTTGAAAACTCAACATTTTAGGAATTCGACCGAATGGTCCTAAAGGGTATTATTTGTCAATGTACACTAATACATTTTTGAATTTAATTTAACATATTAGAATAGCAGCACTTTTCAGTATATTTTAGTTTTCTCGAAGGTACCGTGAAAGTCGATTAAATGATTAATCCAAGAAATAGACAGTGTTCCCTGGGACTACAACATCTTGGTAATATTTTAAGTAGGTACCTATGACAAATATTTCTTACATAAAGGAAGCTCACCATCCATGTCACGCTGGGGCTACTAGCGGCTATTTTAGTTTAAATATTTGATCCAGACGGCTACATCAGCAGACATCACCAAGTTCCTGATGAGCCTGCTGTACCTCGGCTACAACATGTTTGAGCTATTCATCTTCTGCAGGTGGTGCGATGAAATCAAAATGCAGGTGGGTACTTTACCACGCCTCTATCCCCAAATGGGGAAGCAGAACGTCAACAGCCTAGTAAAGGGCGTTTTCACCACCTCTGATAATATTGTGGGTTTTTACAGACAAGAATGCGTTGCTGTAATAACATGCTGTCAGTCTAATGACTAATAGTCTTGTTATAATTACAATGCCTTCACAATAATTTAACGTGTATCTGAAACAATTTTAAAAATTAATGAAAAATATTTTAACCTCACTATTTTAAACTACAAACTAAGTTAAACATAGTTTCTTTTAGTGCTCGTAAAATCCAGTCCAGTATAACAAACCTGTTGCGAAGCTCGAAGCCAGCTAAATTCAATTTTCACTTGATTCAACAAGCTAGCGCACGATAAACTGACTTGGTATTAGACTGACATTTTTATCCAGGTGTTTGATTGTGATTTAAGTTGTTGACTGTTGTTATAATGATGAATCTCGGGTGTAATAAAATATTTAAACCATAAGTAATCGGAATGATCTTGATGTGTTTTAGTAGTGTATACTTTTGACTGTGAGGCTACCATGCGCCCTTTTCATTTTGTATTCTTACTCTTTATTAATTGTGAAGTTACTCGTTCAAAACCTATTAAGATGGCAAAATTGTGTCGTGTCGCGTCCGTTAGTCGGCGGGTGCAATGACTCCATTTTATAAAGTTATACAGGCAAAATGATAAAAACAAACGATGGATTGAAATTCAGTCAATCTAAAGGTCAATTCACACCAGGACGCGAAGCGCACTTTTCAAGACCGAATCCCATAGCTGGTTTTTACAGCATGCCCGGGAGGAAATGCAGCTAGCAAATTCTATGTTTTTCTATCACTCCTAGTCCAGCATGGAAACCGAGTCGATTGAACTTTTTTTACGATGCAAAAAGATGGAAATTTCATTGACAGAACTCAAAAAATTCCACCCGGTGTCGCGCTGCGCCGCGCGTCGCAGCCTGTCACTTCGAGGCACAACAAGATGAATCTTTAAGCAACCTCACGCCTTGTCGTGTACACTTCTCGGTGTGAATTAACCCTTAATTTAAAAAAAACCGTTGGCATGAAACCCAGTACCTAAATAGCGTACAGGATAAATTGAATTCTCCGTGGTCGGAATATCCGCGGCTAGCCAGTTACTACAAAATGGAATCTGTGGTCGCCCGCAGGCAACTTTCGCGGAAAAGTAAAACAAAAATCCAGACCGTATTGGAAAAATATTGTGTTCCGGTTGGGTAAAGGAAAACGTATTTTTTGTAGCAACCGCTACCGCAATATTTGTTTATGATGTAAAAGAGACTGAACAGGAAGTATACAATAAACATACATACTATCACGCCTGTATCTCTAATGGAGTAGGCAGAGCGTCAACGACCCAAACAACGCCGCCCGCCATGGGCTGACTGACCTCCCACTTCTAGTTGTTTCTGAAATATTAGCAATATACTTACATAGTCATCATTAGCCCTCGAAACTTGTCAGACGTGGCGGAACAGCCTATGTTAAGGTCGTTTTTGCTCTGCCTACCCCATTAGGGATACAGGCGTGATTATATGTATGTATGTTTCTGAAATCACTTTAACATGTTCTCTTGTGCTTTTTTTTCTATAGAGCGAGAAGATCCGCGAAGCCGTCTATTTCTCAGGGTGGGAGAGAGTGGCTCTGATACCCGGGGTGAGAGCTCGTCTGATGATGATCATCGCAAGAGCGAATCGCCCCCTGGTCCTCACAGCTGGTGGGGTGTATGACCTTTCACTTACTTCTTATGCCACGGTAAGTTTTTAAACAAATCTGTGATTGGTAACTTGGCTTTAGTCTATAACAGTGGTGATGGAGATTTCGAGACAGAGCCAACGGACTCCCAGTGCCTGGTCGGAAGATGGCTTTCGACTCAATTACGAAAAATTGGAGTCCGGTACCAAGTAGCCACTGGTGTTACGTCATTGTATGGAAATTCCAGGGCTTTTGGGTGAGCTTGCTCAATCGTTGGCTCAGTCTAATGGCCCCCTCGCGTAGCACCGCTTATGTGAAATCTTTAAGAAGAATAACTTCAATTTCGTATTTTCAAAGCAGTCTCCCAGAGATTATACAGGATTACCTTAATTCCAAAGAGAATTTACTGAAACTTTACTGAAACTGATAAATTAATTTGGATTTTCTCGGTTTCAGATCGTGAAAACATCTTACAGCGCGCTTTCAGTGCTTTTGAGAACCCAACACAATTAACATAGTCATCACATTTTAATGATCTACAAGCCGAAATTCTCTTTGACAAATTAATTTTGATTGACTTGACTGTTCATGTCTCTTAAAGATATTTCTAAAATAATGATGAGAAATGAGTAACAAAAAATCTCAAAAATGAGGACGAAATAATAAATATTATAAATACTATTTTAACGTTATTTCGTCCTCGTTTATGAGATTTATTGTTACTCATTTTCATAATACGCGCGCGTCAAATATGTTGTACTTAGATTGAGTAGTCAAGTTGTATTATATAGATTATATTATATAGACATATTCATTACACGAATCTAAATATTAATAAAGAATAGTGATATAAAATTCTTGTCTTACTTATTTATTAATTGATATCATTCCAAAATGTCATTAAAACAGATTTTAACAGAATTGTCAATGTGATGACCATTTGATTTAAATTAATAAATTAACAATCGGTTTAATTGAAATATAATTTCTGGGTTTGATTCAGTTTTAGATGAAAACAAAGCGCCTTCTACTAAAAGGAGAAGCCACATAAATGAATACCAGTGCGTGAGCTTGAAGTGTAAATCTTAGGAAACTAAAATAAATATTCTTTGCGGAATTCTAAAGGCTGTAGAGCACCAAAAGTCTGATTTAAGCTTTGAATCTTCTCTATCTACGAGTAAAATGTGTTATTTTTGTATTCTGTGAATCCAAAAATATATTTTCTTCTAGTCTTCTTCCACTTCAGCCTAGAGTTTTCTCGGCCTAATGCTGTGGTCCGCTTTCCGTCTTTTTCTACACATCTATGCCCGGTCTTCGGCATCCGTTTGTGTAAGATATATCTGCGTTTCTGATGTCTAGCCAGCGCATCTTCGGTATTTTCTTCTAGTGCAAACCAAAAATAAAAGGAAGCCTGATGGTTAGGGTAAGTATCACTAAGGGTCGTATTTATAAAGCGATCTCAAGATTGAGAGCAATATTAAGTATGGATTTGACAGATCGTTTTGTACTGAAATGACATTTCTGATACAAACTCAAACTCGCTGTCACTCTTGAGAGCTGATTATAAATACGGGCCTAAAATTATAGAGATATTTGTACTTCTGATGTCAATTCGACTGATTTTCAAATATTGATAAATATATTATCTAGTATTTTGAAAATCAGTCGAAGTCATCAGAAGTACAAATATCTCTATAATTTTAGTGATTTGGTGTACTAATACCTACTCCATCTATAATATTTATTTTAGTCCAAGGGAGAGTGTTTATTGTTCACTTAACGGTTTTCCGGCCATAAACGTCTAGAAGCTAACGATAGATTTATTATAAGAGCTACGAACACAGCGGGAGTAATGTTCGGAGTTCCTGTTTCAAGTCAACCGAATTCAATTGTGCAATCAAGAGTGATTTTAAAATAATTGTAAGTTCTATTTAAAAACATTTGTTTCATTGTATATTTTTGATTTCTGTTTGCGTCTATAAAATTATCAACTCTTTAAAAACTAAGAAGAAATACCTACTGAATTGTAGGTACGAGTATGTTTGTATTAGTAGGTTGTATTGTATTCTTTCTCCAATTAATTGAAATCTGATTAAAGCATAATCTCTTATATCAGGGTTTATCGGGTCGTTTGACTCGATAACCCACACAAAAGGTTAAGAAGAGTAAATATTTAAGTCTTATAGTTGCATTTGTATATTTGAACAGAAGTAAACAAATTTCCTGTTCAAATCTCTGTCATATAATCTTTTCCTCCAACTTATTTTCCGATACAGATAAGAAAATGCGTTGCCTCAGTGGGCTGTGGAAAATGTTCACGGAGAAAGCTTTGGACCAATCGACCGGCAAATTGGAGGCAGACTTCTTTGAATCAGCCTACCGCATCACATACGCATCAGGTATCATAAGGCTTATAGATGGTCGATAAGTAACGTCACTTTGACAGGATTATATCAGCTGTTGTATTTCTGCCGCTATTTCGTTTAAATTTTAGAAAGTGACAGGACCAAACTAAAATAATTTAAGTTGCGTCTACTATTTCTATTTAGTCCAACTTCGTCTATAGGTACTTGTTATCTTTTTTATTTTAGTGTAGAATAAATAAGGCTCGTATTTATAAAGCAATCTCAAGATTGAGAGCAATATTAAGTATGGATTTGACAGACCGTTTTGTACTGAAATGACATTTCTGATATTTACTCAAACTCGCTGTCACTCTTGAGAGCTGATTATAAATACGGGTCTAAGGCCCGAATTTATGATCAGCACTTGATATTCAAATCCATACTTAATATTGCTCTCAATCTTGAGATCGCTTTATAAATACGAGCCTAAGTTTCCTTTAAACATCTCTTTTAGGTATATCCTTGTCCAACAACCGGAGCATATCCTACCGAGTATACAAGTTCACGATAAAGGTGATGATTGTGTTATTCGTGATCAGTGAGATCTGGTACCTCTTCAGAGTGTCCTACAGCCTCGATAGTGTTATAGACAACATCAATGTGACCATCATACATATACTCGTTATGTACAGGTATAAATGTATGGTAAGTATTGTACAAGACGGATGTCATGTCATAGTTGTTAATAAGTTGTCCATAGATGTCACTGTAGAAATTGTAGGAAATAATACATGGCGATGGTGAGATTTGTTCTGGTTAATTTATAAGGTAGGAATGGACTCGATATTGTTAGTCTCAAAGTCTCGAAGTCTCAAATAGTCTCAAGTCTCAAGTCTTAAGTCTCAAATAGTCTCAAAAGTGGTACAGGAAGAATAATAATAAAGTGTAATATCAAGTGCAAAAGTGTTTCTCTAATTAGGGCCAGTAACCAGTAATAGGCAGGAAGTGCTGGAGGCCTGCGCTCAGGATCAGGGCCATGGTGTTATTCAAAATAACCCATCTATAAACAATAAATTATTAAAGAGGACACTCTTCTTTGCAAGTGATCGTATCACTACATCATTTTATTTGTAATACCTACAATAAAATACATATTGCTATCCGCCTGAACTGAAATAAAGTAATTTTCATCGAAAATGCAATTTTGTGCGAACGTATGTACAGTGGGCAGCAGGTCAAGTTATCCATTTAACGGACCAATATATACTGGTTATATCTACCTATTGTACTGCATAGCCAGTATAAATTGGTCCGTTAAAGTGGTAACTCGATCTGCTGCCCACTGTACCTATTATTTGCGAATTCATTCAGTTCCCATTTAATATCATACACTTTTTAAATAATGAGTAATGTGAAAAGAAAAATGTAGAATTAAATAAAAATGACATCTGATTTGATTTACTTGTATATGTAACTAGCTTTCTGCCTCGCGGTTTCACCCGCAGCTAAGAGTTTTCCCGTGGGATTGAGTTCCCTCCCCTATTTAACCCCCTTAGAGGTGGAAAATACAAAAACGCTGAAACACGTGTTCATTATTTTTTAATCTTTAGCCCAAAAACAAAATTGGAAAATCCTGCCATCAAAATTGACGGAATTTCCATACAAACTTCCATCCCCTATTTAACCCTCTTAGGGGTGAAAAATACAAAAATGCTGAAACACGTATAAATTATTTTTTAATCATTAGCCTAATTACAAAATTTGAAGATCCTACCTTCAAAATTGACGGACTTTCATACAAACTTCAACCCCCCTTTTTACCCGTTTAGGGAGGGAAAATCCGGAAATCCTTTCTTAGTGGGAGGTTACGTTATAAGAGGAACTTGCTCTCTAAGTTTAACGATTCTAGCTTTAGTAGTTTAGGCTCTGCGTTGATGAATCAGTCAGTCAGTCAGTAAGGACAAGCGATTTTATAAGTTTAGATCAATTGTCAAATGAAATGAATATTGTTATAGGAGGACTGCAGGCAAGTGTACAATCGTCTAGCGAAATCAATGGAATCACCAACATTTGACATTTCCACCCCGGGCAGAAAGGAAATATTCCTGTATTGGAAAAATATGAATGACAAATATTTTAAAATCCTATTAATTTTGGGTACATTTACTCTAATGGTTTGGTTAGTATTTAGTATGCAGTTCTTACATCAGAAACATAATATTAATCAACGAGCAAACACATTTCTGATGTCCTATCTCTTACATGCTAAAAGAGATGGAAAACGTTGTATTTACCAACGATAAGTAATAAAGGCCGCCGATTGTACAACTTTTCTTTGCTTTGTGTTATTGTTATGTGTTTTCTTGTGCAATAAAGAATATTTGTATTTGTATTTGTATTTGTAAGTACAACTGTCAAGGTGACAAGATGACTAATCTTCTAATTCTAGTTCTAATTGTGTCGTCCAAAAATTACAGACGAATTGAGGAAGTGATAGGGCAGGACAAAGTTCTGCGTCAAGGCTAGGATGTATCCTCCGCAGACTTCATTGAATATTCCATCTTAAATTTCCAGGTATATCTACCCCCTAATAGACGAAGAAGACTACAATTTCGTGGTAGCCCTCCACGTCCCCTTCGACTACAAGACTCCTCACCGCTACGCCGTGGCTTACACCATCACCCTGATTCTATTCCACTTCATCTCCTACTTCGTGGTGGGCAATGACCTGATGATGCAGACCTACCTCATCCACATGGTCTGCCAGTTTTCCGTACTGAGGGACGGGTTTGAGAAGATTTTGGTGGATTGTGGTGCTGATATAAACGGTATTTATTTCTGAAAGCATCAATTGATTGGTCTGCTTGTCTGTCTGTTTCCGTTGAGAAAAATTAATGTTAGAAATATTTTTCAGGTGAGATTTTCAAAAACAGCTACCTGAAAAGACTAGGCGCTTTGGTGGAGCAACATAAGTATATTTTAAAGTACGTATTCAATGTATGTAATGTATATTATGTATAATGTGAATCGAGTGGTTTAAATTGGTATGTGGTTTTGATAGGTATATATTGTATATATAGTTTAGTGCTGTTACTGTCACAATACACAATACCCCAAAACTGTGACGAGACAAAAATGGTAGTCGTTGATGCTCTGCCTACCCCCAGGGGGATTTGACATGATGTTATGGATATTATATTTCAGTAATGCCTCAGAACTCAAAGCAATACTAAGCAGACCCATGTTGGGACAGTTGGCGGCAAGTGGCGTGCTGATCTGCCTAAATGGCTACCAAGTCACGGCGGTAAGACCTATGTTTAATAATGACCTAGAATCCTATGATTTATTATTGTATCTTTATAAATACAATCGTCAATTTTGCACCTTATTAAAATATTATAGAAATTCTGCCTCTACATTAGGTTTATTTTCATTTTCGTAATATTTCAAATGGGTTAAGCTTAAACTCAACGTTCTTTTTAAAGCGTAGTCATTGAAAATATTATATAGGTACTTGTTTTAAAATTTATGTATTTTTTTGCGATTTGATATAAAAATCAAGGTTATTGGTAAAATGTACACTGTAGAGTCTTTAATATTAAATTTTACCAACCATTCAAACATGAAATTTTACCCTAATCCATCCTAGACTCGCTCAGATTTCTACAGTTTATTACAACTACTATAAAAGATATTGGATCTCATAATTATGATCACGGCCCGCACAGCTTAGTTGGCAGTGTATCTACCTGCTATGTAAGGGTCCCGGATTCGATTCCCAGCCAGAGCAGACGTTTGAATGATTGGGTCTGGGCGTTCTTTGTATTTGTTTCAGTGTATGTCCATGGTACCCCAATACAGGGAATCCTAGTGGGTATGATTGTGTTTTTTTCATAGATTAGATTAGATTTCTTTATTTCACATTATCAATTTCATAATTACATTGCAATAATAATAAAAATGTCAGAGAATAATATGATCGTCAAAAATAAAAATTATACAATAAAATTAACGAAAAATGTCAAAACTTAATTTCTATTTTAGAAATTGATTCCACTAGATGTCTAAAGAGTTTTAAATATAACAGAATGTCAAACTAAATAATTATAAAAATAAAAAATCCTATATTCATTTTGTGTGTGAATATATCAAAATAGTAAAATAAAATAAGTGAAAATGTCAGTTTAAAATAAAATAATAAGTACAAAAAGTACTATTTAAATGTCAATATTATTATAATAAATTGTTTATCTCATTTTACTAATTGATAAAATTCACTCACGGCATAATATTCTTTATCTAATAAAAAGTTTTTCAGTTGGCAATAAAACGTTTCGTTAAAAAAAAAAAAAAAAAAAAAAAAAAAAAAAATCATTTGGTTCATATAACTATTATACCCTTTCAGACAGTCACAGACAGCGTCCCAAAGTTTCTGCTAAGTCTTTTGTATCTGGCTTACAATATGTACGGGTTTTATGTTCTCTGCCTTTGGTGTGACGAACTCAAAATGCAGGTTGGTATTTACCAATAACGATACGAATATGACAGCTGACTGCAACTGCAATCTGAAACTACATAGCTGTGACGTTATGCTGTCAAAGTGAAAAATCTTTATAGAAGTGAATTTTGAAAATATTATCTTTACGTGTAGAGTCTGTGCGAAAAGAGAACAGGCATGGAATTTGAGGGCGCGCATTTATATTTAATTAACTGTCGCTTGTTCGTGTGAGGATTATGCCCAAGTCTTTAACAGTAACCTTCTACATTAAATTTTGGAGGTTTTAGGTCAAAGACCTAGGCATAAACGCCACGCAACCAGCCGTGGGCTAATTAATACAAATGTGCGCCCTCTGATTCTGTGCCTGTTCTCTTTTCGCACAGACTCTATAATATTTATGTACCTATTTTGCTTGTTTTTTTTTATGTTATACAGTGGCAACTAAGTTATACTTTGAAAGTAGTTCTTTGTTACTAAAGTGTTTTCTTCCACCAAGTTTAGCGAACAAAAACGCTAGAAATCAATTACCCGTATCTTTTCAACCTATCTTGTTTATTGGCTGATTCTCGTGTAAAATACGAGACACCTTTCCGAATTGCTTCGGGTTTTGCCAAAAATAACGTGTACTATATATATTCCATAAAATCGTATTCGTTTTGTTCTCTTTATGTCTCGTACCATTCATCATTATCATTATCACAATGATACTCGTAAGCTAAGCAACTCTCCATACCAAATATTTTTGAAGTAAAGTAAATTAAAAAATCAGCAAGAACATTATGAAACAATTATTTTGATTTCAATTAATTTCGACGATCAATCAGACATCACAATCTAACCATTATTTCGTAACACTATGATACTTCTCGTAGGGAGAGAAAATCAGTGAAGCGGTGTACTTTTCCGGTTGGGAGCGAGGTGCTTCCACTGTCCCTGGAGTCAGGGTCCGTCTGATGCTGGTGGTGGCGAGGGCTAGTAAGCCACTCGTCCTCACTGCTGGAGGCCTGTGTGATGTGTCACTCATGTCGTATACCACTGTAAGTTGCAGGGAGCTGGAAATTTCTTGGCTTCTTTGATGCTGGATACTTACTGAGAAGTGTTTATAGTTTCTTCAGTCAGTATGGTTATACCTGTTGATCGTATGGGTGTCAACCATTGACGCAAAACGAAAAAGAATTTAATATTGTTACCTTTATAAGCGTAAGCGCACTTAAGCGCACACAGTTATCTGTAATTTACAGCCAATCAGTAAAATTTGACCAACTTTAATTCAGAAATCTCCGCTTACTGCGCATTTAAGATGGACTATTTCGTGCTTTGTATTATGGGGTTAGTTGAGTAAGCTCTACCACCCAGAATAATTTGAATCCACCCGAAAAATTCTCTCGTAAAACTCACATTTGCTGGTTCACGTTTTAAACATCGCAAGTACACTGTAAATTTTGAGTGTCAAATAAAATTGAAGGTCTATTTCAAACTGATAACTATTCTCACAAATTAGAACTTCCAAGCTAAACTGTAATTCCGCAGACACGTTAAATTTACGTTTGTTCTACGTTTCAGTTGGTGAAGACTTCGTACAGCGCTCTTACTGTCTTACTGAGGATTCGTCAACGTTAGAACTGATAGACATCAACTAAAATGACGATACGTCAACATTATAACTACTGCACAAACAAAAATTACACTTAGAAAAATATCAGTCTGTCACGTCAAATATCTTTCATCAAAGTGATTCTCATTGACTATTTTCAAAAAATTTGTAGATTAGAACATGCCAGTTAAAAAACACATTGATAGATGTATCAAATTAATCAACAATGAGACATGTCGAAACGTCCAACCTAGTGATTTGCAAAGAAACTTCGGTACAGCTGCGTACTGTCCAGTAAACAATAACACAGTCATTATCATGTAAATGATGGCCGATTTCTGGAACTTATTAACATGTCGACAAAGCATTTCTATGGCAATGTACCTTCCCAAATTCGACAACGTGTTTTTGAAGAATACTAATTATAAATACTGAGAACTGAAGGTTGGGGCCAAAGTTTTGCGAGCAAGTGACGTGATAACACATAACTGAGCAGAGAATTTGTGATATTAATTACTGAGAGGAAAGTGGATTGCTGAAATTGTTTGAAAAGTTCCCTGACCATGAATTTCCTCGGGTATTTACTAACGTTTGCGAACCTGAAGGTATGTGAAACTATAATAAACTTTATTTATTTTTCTGAATTTTTAATGAAATTTGAGTCCGATGTCAATAACGTACTTACCTAATGTCAAATGACCATTAAATTAAAAATAAATGTATGACATAAAGGAATGACGTCGTTATCTGGAAAAATCAAAATATATTATTATATTCTTTATTGTTTTAAGAATTAAACATACAATTAAACTTAAAATTAAAACAATAGGCGAGCTTATCTCTATAAGAGATCTCTTCCAGCCAACCTAATGGGGATGAAAGAAGGGAATTTTACGGGAACAGACATAATAAACGAAATTACGTTAATTGCAGTAATACTAATACACGTATAATTTATTAAAATAGACTAATACATATTATATAAATGAATAAATGGTAGCTAATATGATTAAAAATAAATATATAAATATCATAGAGAGTATATAATATATATCATTTACCTACTATCCTTGTGTAGGTACTTCCATTATGAATTACAAACAAAACCACATTTGTAAAACCAATTATTTTTAAACCTTCCTCAATGATAATGATATACAAATACAATACAGGATAGAATATTACCTGGTAGGTTTAGTTTCTGTATTACAGTAGGTACAGCAGTTTTATTATTATTACCCCCATGCTGGACTGGGAGTGATAGAAAAACATAGAATGTGCCAGCTGCATCTCCTCCCGGGCATGCTGTAAAAACCAGCTAAGGGATTCGAGGGTTTTAATGTATTGCAATTTAAGCGATGGGCTGACAACCCATCACTATAGCAATATACATGACCATATCTGAAATAACCCTCAAAACTTGTCGGACGTGGCGGAATGACCTTTCGGTCGTTTTCGCTCTGCCTACCCCATTAGGGATAAAGGCGTGATTTTATGTATGTATGTTTTTACAGCAGTTTTATTTAGTTTTACTTCTTTAAAAGATAATTTTTATTACTGGTAATGTCTTTTATTAATTTATCTACAATATTAATATAATTGTCTATTCTTAATTAATATAGACTCAGTCCCATATTATTATTATCCTGGAGTATTTTAGACATTTTCTGTAAAACGGATAGAAAGTTTGTTATAAAAAATAATGTAGATATAGATGCATTCAACAGTTAAAAAGAATTTTAGTACCAAACGAGAAAAGGAAGATCTCCTAGGCCCGTATTTATAATCAGCTCTCAAGAGTGACAGTCATTTCAGTACAAAACGGTCTGTCAAATCCATACTTAATATTGCTCTCAATCTTAAACCATTAACGCATACGAGTCCAAATATGACCACCCATTTTTGATAATTTATATTTGTTTGGTTACCTTTACTGAGTGAAAATAACTGATAAAAAAATTGTGGTCATATTTGGACTCGTATGCTGTAAAGGGTAAGATTGCTTTATAAATACGACCCCTAGTTCCTACCGATTGTTTGCTAAGTATAGGTAGGTAGGTATGTGATAGTAATTTAATTTTCAATCTTTGCAGAGCATTTCAGGCGGATCACCGAATGACATGTCCATCTTTGTCGGCACTCTGCAGTCCATTACAGATGAGCTCCGAACCTTCCCCCTCCCCCTCGACGGCTTCAGACAAAATGGCTACCAGCGAGACGGCTCCATCGGAATATACCTCTCGAAGAACGTACAGAACTACTTATTCTACAACCAAGGGAAGGCAGACGATGAAGGTCTGATGCTGATACTGTATTTTAATAAGAAGCCTCAAGGAGCTGAAGAAGCTGATGATCAGAGGCAGACTTTATTCCTTCACCGCGAGCCAGTTTCAAATGATGTACAGCATGTTATCAACTCGTATGCGCAGAATGGAAGATGGCCGCATCAGACCACCGCAAATTAGGTTCTGGTGGAGTAGAAATATTGCTGATTAAATTTTTCTCGCAATAGTATCATCACTTTAGAATAGATGGAAGACGTCAACTGCTGAACAGCAAAGTTAGCATGACTTCTATGACAATTTTTTTTCATCGGATTATTTCGTACGTTGCGCATTTCACTGTGAAATAGATAATAGTAATTTTTAATCTATAGAACGATGACCAAATATTGAATTCTAAGGTGTTCATTTTGAGATTACTTTGTCGTCACAATTTAGTATTTTATCGCTTTTATTATTGGACACTAAACTGCAAAAGGATGTCAAATAGAATAATGCAACTAAAATATATTTGACACATATAGGTATATGTAAGAATAGGTAGATACAGATGCATAACTCTACATATACATAGCTTATAGCTCTTTGTGTTATGTTTACACATTTAAAACAATAAATTTAGATAAAAATATTGTCGTTTTTATATTAACATTACTTTTTCCTGTGGTGGGCAATGTCGGTATTTTCCTTTCCTGTTCGAATATCAGTCAATCTAGATAAAACTTACACCATTTTTCCACTCTACATTCACATTTAATTTTGATATAATTGAACAAACTTTTAATTTATTTTATTTCAAGTAAAAAAATATAATTACCATTACCAAATTGTACAAAACTATAAGAGTTAAAACTGAGTAAAAAAAAGGGTTTATCCCACAATAAACTGTGAAACGAGTACAAGTGTATTAATTAACAAAGAAAGATTACAATGGATTTTCACCAAGTGCCAACAATCGCAAGTATCAAGTAAAAATAGTTAAAACAAGTTGAACTCTCCAGTAGTATGATTGTCTCGATAGAGTAATGTAAACATTGCCTAAATAGATGACACCATATGTGTGAACATGTTGAATGTCAATTCTGTCTAACCGATAATCGTAAACAATGTTATCAACACTCGACAGATGGCAGATAGGCCCGTATTTATAATCAACACTTGAGACTGACAGCGAGTTTGAGTTCGTATCAGAAATGTCATTTCAGTACAAAATGACCTGTCAAATCCATACTTAATATTGCTCTCAATCTTGAGATAGATTTATAAATACGAGCCATAGAGTGTTAGAATTAGAAGGAGTCACTGCGGTAGCGGTCTAGCGGTGTGATCGCTTTAACCTAGTAAATTTTTTGTCAAAGAACATATTGATCAAAATTTAATTTAATAAATAAATAACAATACCGGATGTAATATAGTCAACGAAACTGAACAACATTCGCCAGGTTTTTTTTCAGGACATTAAAAAATGGTTTTTCCATACAAATGTCTGATCAATGTGGTCATTTTGTATGGGAAAGTCTTTTTTTTTATTTTCTGGTGAAAGTATTTCCGTTTCGTTGACTGAGCAAACCCCTATCAGTTTCTGGTACGCTGTCCCTTACACCCAGTATATTACCTACAATAGACGCACTTGCGTTTTATTTTTCATAATTCGACGCATTTTTTGTGAAGCGAAGGTTTACCTGTGGTTTGATTCCTTTCAATAGAGCACATAACACACTATAGTTACCATGAATCATCATCGCCATATCATAGAGCCATATACAGTACAGTCATATCAGCAGGCTACAATTCCAGTGCCTAGCACCGATTGTAATTATACTTTTTAATAATGTGGTAACGATACTATAATCAATAACATAATAATTATTATTCTTGTCACCTAGAAATGTCATTATACATAAATATTTCATACAAGAATAATACAATTTATTTGACTCAACTAATAAGACATAATGTGACTCTATATTTGAATACTACCGAAAATCCTTATCGTCCCTTACATACATACACATACACACATCACGCCTTTATCCCTAGAGGGGTAGGCAGAGCAAAAACGACCTAAACAAAAGTCGTTCCGCCACGTCTGACAAGTTTTGAGGGTTATTACAGATGATAATGTATATTGCAATTTAAATATAAGAGAAAGGACCACGGTTATGATACTAGGTGTAAAAAGTACCATTTTCTACCTTTGGTCAAAAGACGGGAGGTATCTGACCTGATATATTTGTTAAATATTTTGAATGGAGGTATTGACTGTCCTGACCTTCTGGAAAAAGTATTTATACATGTACCTCGTAGCTCATCTGTCAGACACAAGAAACCACTAGCTGATCCGCAAGCTAAAACCAACTATCGTCGGAATTCATTTCTATTAAGAGTCAGTAATTCAGTTAATAAACTTGTAACACAACACGATGATTTAGATTTGTTTTGTTCAAAACCCTCGGAAATAAGGCGAATATTTAGTAATAATTTCTTTGGCTTTACTCAGTCGCAAGCGCAACATCACTCAATATAATCTCTCTATTGTTATATAAACCTACATACTCTAAAATTAGTTGTTGATTAAGTCAATCTCTCATGCTTTTTAAGTCTACATCCAGATTTTGTATCTATCTGCGGACACCCGTAAATGGCTTTGTTGATATATTTTTATGTATTACCTATTGTAACCTAGCTGTAGGTGTTCTGAAAAAATAAAAATAAAATAAATAAATAAATAAATTGCTATAGTGACAGGTTGTCAGCCCATCGCCTAAATTGCAATACATTAAAAACCCTCGAATCCCTTAGCTGGTTTTTACAGCATGCTCGGTTGGAGATGCAGCTGGCACATTCTATGTTTTTCTATCACTCCCAGTCCAGCATGGAAGTCTCAGAAGAAGTTCAGCCGATAAACTTGTGCAGATATTCGCTTTTTCAGAAAAAAAACAAAATACGCTTACAGAAATAGATAATGAAAGATCTCGCTTTGTCCGCAAGAAGCTATCTTGTTGCACATCAGTCATGCGAGTAACAAAGTTACGCACAGATGTGCAGCGCTATTATAAAACAAGAGCAGACGCACGCCCTTTGTTTACTAACGTGACGCATGCGTAGAGCCCATGCAATCTAACCGCGGAGTCGTTTACCTTCCGCGGCGCGAGACGGCCGCCATGCGCGGTGCGTGAGCGCAGCCGATCATTCGCGCGAGCCATGCGCTGGCTGTGGGCGGCTTGCCTGCTCCTCGCGGCGAGGGCCTGGCGCGCTCACGAACTCACACCTCCACGCCGCACTCGCCACCTACACATCCACGGCTGGCATTTGGAACTGCAAGAAAACAGCGCTATCCGTTCCCCTTATTATACCGACTGCAAGTTTTATAAAGGACGCGTTTTGTACGAAGCGGACTCCACAGCGACCGTGACGGAATGCGACGGACAAATCTACGGTTTAGTCCAAGTTGGGAAGGAAGATTTCGTGCTCCAGCCTACTCGAGCTAACCATGTGGTGCGTCGCCGGGATGTGCTTCTTGCTGAGCAGCCAGCGGCGTATAACCTCACCGGGGACACGGTCAGCGACCTTGACATTACCCTGGAGGACGACATCACTCGGCCTCACGTGCGCGCGCGCCACAGCAGCCACGCTGATTCTGATACCGACTATTTTCGCAGCATAGTGCCAATAAGCAAACCAGTTTCAGGTGTGTTTCATAAACAGTACTGTTTATTTACAAGTCGCAGTGGATTAAAGTGGATTGGATTGCTTCCGTTGTCTTGTGGTCTGAGCTTTGGACTCCTGGGCCCGTATTTATAATCAGCACTCAAGAGTGACAGCGAGTTTGAGTTCGTATCAGAAATGTCATTTCAGTACAAAACGACCTGTCAAATCCATACTTAATATTGCTCTCAATCTTGTGATCGATTTATAAATACGAGCCCTGATGTCGTGGGTTAAAATCGTAGTTCTCAATTTATTACTTTGTGAAATTCTCCCCAGTGATTGTCTGTATGAAAAAGAATTTCGTGCTTCGGATGGCATGTTCTGATTCTGACGCGCGGTTTATGTTAATGGTCGTTACACAAACAACGTCAAAGCTACGACGAACGACCACTTTTGAAAACTTTTGATACCATGAAGTCAAACTCACGACTTCGGATCAAGAGCCCATGGCTCAGACCACTGGACCACGAAGGCAGGCGCAGTGAATTAAAACGAGTGATATGTTCCAGGTGTACGTGGATTGTGGCTGGAAATGGCTATTGTAGCTGATCACACGATGTTGAAGTTTCACGGCCGCGAGCGAGTGAAGCACTACATTTTAGCTATAATGAACATAGTGAGTAAAGCGTTTCATTTTATTTGGTACAACTTTTAAGTGATTCACATTTTGAGGAAATACTTTTAATGGATTTAAAGTTGTATTTTTTATAAAACTCGGCGTTTCGGACCTTAATTTTTTTTTTTTAAGTTTTAAAAATAAACTTTAAAATGAATGAATATTGCTATCGATTCAGTGAGAGCATGACTTAACCAAGTCTTAACTAAAGTTATTGCCGTCCCTTATAGAAAATTACAGGTGATCAGTTTAATCAAGATTTTGTTAATTCGTCCAAATTACCCCCATTGTTCTATCTCTAAAGGGGCCGATACTTTGGGTTTTCAAAAGTAGATAAACGGTACTTTAAAAGCCAACAAAGTGTTTTAATAAGACTTTAAATCCATGCTGGACTGGGAGCGATGGAAAAACATAGAATGTGCCAGCTGCATCTCCTCCCGGGCATGCTGTAAAAACCAGCTAAGGGATACGAGGGTTTCAATTATTGTAATTTAGGCGATGGGCTGACAACCTGTCACTACAGCAATATACAGATCTATCTTAAACAACCCTTAAAACTTGTCAGACGTGGCGTAATGACCTTTGTTTGGGTCGTTAACGCTCTGCCTACCCCATTAGGGATAAAGGCGTGATTTATGTATGTATGTATGTTAAATCCATTATAGAGCGTATCTGTGTGTCTTGTTTCGTTCCTTTGAAGTGTACGGGTTTCTGAGCTCCATGAGTCACTGATTCACTGATTGATTAACACGTTAAGGTCAGTGCCATCTTAAGGGGATCCCCGGTGCCGCCAGCGCAGCGCCCTTAGCAGTTAAAAAATCAATACTCACTGAAAACGCAATTAATCGAAAATCTGGTAGATCAGATTAAAGTATAGGTACTGAAGTATATTTTAAGCACTCTAAATTCATTATTCAGTGTTTACAGCAGTTACATATACCAAAAGTGCCAAAAGTGGCTATTTTTCGCAAATTTTCTTTCTGTTACTACCAGGAACTGTGAATTGCAACTTTATGAGGTTCTAATTCATCTTCTTTGCTTTTACTTCAATCTGATCTACCAGATTTTCGATTAATTGTGTTTTTAGTGAATTATGAATTTTTGACTGATGAAGGCGCCACACACCACGTCTCAGAGGGTTGCTTGTCGACTCGAAAACTCACTTGATAAAAAAGAAAACTGATTTTTTAATATTTTTAGGTGAGCGCCATCTTCAACGACCCGTCCCTCAATTCCAACATGACTCTGGTGATCAACAAGCTCTACTTGTATGATGAGAAGGATCCAGTGATAAGATACGGCAATGTGAAGAAGTCTTTGGAAGCTGTCAACAAGTGGAACTATCGACATCTTATGAAACTGCCTACAGGTAATCACTATTTCTATACTTTTTTTTTATTTTTAATGTTGGTAAAGTTACTTCAATGATAGTTTGGGAGTGCTAAAATATATAGAACGTACCAGCTGTTTCTTTTCTCGAACATATCGTTAATCGGAAGGCACGTTAAGCCTTTGGTCCCGGTTAATATCGTAGATATTAGTCGTTAAGCTATGTCGGAGGCCATTTCTAAGCAGTGGCGGTTTGAAAAATTTGTCAGCTGGGTTGGCCACTAACCTGGCAAAAGCATTATCTAGGATTGGGTCTGGTTTTCTTTCTGGGTTGCGGAGGTCAGATGGCAGTCGCTCTGTGTAAAAACCAAAAACCAGTACCCTCGTTCAATCCCCTAGATTAGGTAGCCATCCCCTAGACGAACGTTATAACTACATCACTACACATTTGTATTTTTTTACTTAGGTGCGAATTTTATATGTACGTATCTATACCGGGTGTAAGGGACAGCGTCCCGCAAACTGATAGGGGTTGCTCAGTCAACGATACTGAACACAATATCACCAGGATTATTTTTCAGGAAATGAAAAAAATAAATTGCTTTTCCATACAAATTGTCTGATCGAGGTGGTCATTTTGTATGAAAAAGCAATTTTTTTTTCATTTCCTGAAAAAAGTTCCTGGTGGTGGTTCGTTGACTGAGCAACCCCTATAAGTTTGCGGGACGCTGTCCCTTACACCCCGTATTGTATAATTATGTAAATACTCTACTTACTAGGAATTTGTATTCTGTGATGATGATAACATTTAAAATCTGACCTGAATATCAAATGATATGATATTACGCCATATATTAAATTGTATTCCGGTGCTCACACTCATTAAAATGACTTTATCAATGTAATTACGATAGGCGAAACAGAAATTCCGACTGCACTCAATCAAATAAATTAAACTGTGACGGACAGACCCGCTGGTCTAGATAATGATAGATACATCAATAATAATTAATGTATCCCGCCGGGTAATAAATGTTACAAAGACAAAAAGTTAATGGGAAACATAGTCCTATAGGTCAAAACAAAACGATGAACCCTAAAATCACTAAGTATATTGGCATTATTATTGACTTCTGGTATCTGATAGTACCTGGCATCCAGAATCTTTCGTATTTCCGTGGCATCATGTTTAGTAGTCTGTTTACAAATCCATAGAATCAAATCACTCATACCCTATCAAGAATTCAAGAAATCTATAGAGAAAAATCTTTACGTTACATAATTGTTCCAACTTTTTATCAAATCTAATAATGTACCAGTGTACCTATACGTATATTCTACATTAGTAAGTAGTGAGTAGTTTTAATAGATTTAGTTTAGAAAGTCTATAAATCTTGTAATGATCGTTTGACAACTAGACTAAAGAAGAGATGTCTAGGGATTATGTAACTGCATACTATAAATTATTGATAAATTATATCCTCTCTGTATACTACGACAAAGCTTTAGTGACCCAGCTATAGGAGTGGTATTATTGCCAGTCTGTGTACATCGGACGAGCTCCGAATATCCAAAGAGCTAAGTGCATTTGCATACGATTTGCAATTGCAACGCGTTGACAACGCTGTGTGCTGTAACACCATCACAGCTTGCTATGTGGTGGGACAATTGAGTTATTGGATGTACAGGATGTACTTGTTGATTTAGTATGGGTAAATGGTGTACCTATAGTATGGTGAAATTTTAATTTTGTATTTGCTTACAATGAAACTGTAGGAACAAACCTGAAGAACATGGAAAAATAATTTATTATTACCATACGAAATATTTGATTGAAACATTAGTTATTATTTTCAAAAATACGTAAACAGTACCATACAAAATGTCCCTATTAGTTGATTTTTGTCAAAATATTTTTTTACTTCATACCTATGATAGAATTGTCAATGACTCATTGATAATATTTATCGAACATCAAATTAGGACAATACACACTCCTACTTAAAACATTTTAGTAGGTGTTAAATGTGCTAACAAGTAGAGGCAACTTGATTTAATGCTCATCGTTATTTTCAAATACCTAGCTTATCAATCTACTGGCTTTCTGACCAGCGGTTTTGTGGATGTTCAGAAGGAACTGTGTTGACAAATTGTCAGCCCGTTAATTGCAACTCACGGGCACCTTCACTGGATTTTACATCATTAGTGATAAAAGCGTGTTTTTTTGTTTTTTTTGCATTAAAATTCGGAAACTGAAAAACACATTATTGCGTTCTAGGATTCAAACCAAGACCTCCTGTACAGGAGGCAGTGACCCTTGGTTCGGTATATTCTCAATTTTTATTAAACTTTTTCTAACACCCTTTATTTTATGTCTACTCAGCGGTAATTAAAACTTGGTTCGCAAGCCTCGCTTGAATAGACACGTAAAGTTTTATTAGTTCGCTAATGAGCGACTCGTTTTGCGAACCCTGTGAAATAAATACTCAGAGTTTTCATTTAAATCTCTACGTACAATCAAAGAATATAAATATTAGTACGGGTACAGAAGAATCACTCCTGCAAAGTCATTCGAAAATAAGTCTTGACGCGCGGAAATAAAGTACATTCCAGCTTGCATCTACACTACATTTTTAAGTTAGATAAAGGTAGGAACTACCCGTGAGTGTTAGTTATGAGAATGGGAACCGTATTACGACGTTCGAAATGTTCAAATTCAAACGCGCTATTTTGCAATAATTGTTCATGACTCTAGCGGCTAGCCTAGGCCAAATGTGGCTTAGATAAAGTCAAAGATGATGCAAGCTCATCCAGAATCATTAGTCACTGGCTTTCCCGCCCTGGTGACGGTGCCGGATCGCATTAAAAAAAACTACAGGGCGCGGAATTCGGTAGAAGAGACACACATACAACCCTAACCTCTATTAAATAAGAGTACTTAAAGATGATTATTCTGCAAGACCACAATCCAAGTTCGACTCTCCCAGTCCTCTCAACAAATTCTTTAAAAAAAAACTTATGTTAATGACTCTACCTTTTTTCAGAAAACACAGGCTGGGACGCAGCAGTATGGCTGACTCGATCCGAGCTGGGTGGACCGTCAGGGTTCGCGCCAGTTGGAGGAGTCTGCACGAAGACCAGGTCGGCTGCCATCGACAGAGATGAAGGGCTCACCAGCGCGTTTGTCATCGCGCATGAACTCGCTCATCTGTAAGTATTTTTTTATATTCAATATTCATAGAGCATGCGTGGAGTGAATCTCCCCGTCGGTGATCTGTTTCCGAGGCGTGATTATTGTTTTTAAACCATGAGTGAGTAGGTCGAATAATTTGTCCGCATATCACTTAAACGTGAGATGGCAGACAAAATACTGGATATCGTTGTACTTAGGCTCGTATTTATAAAACGATCTCAAGATTGAGAGCAATATTGAGTGCGGATTTGACAGGTAATTTTGTACTGGAATGACGTTTCTGATACGAACTCAAACTCGCTGTCACTCTTGAGAGCTGATTATAAATACGGACCTCAGTCTAATGGATACAATTTTATCTCTCTCTCTCTCTGTTTATAGATATATATTTTTATTAAATTCGGACGCAATTTGTTTTCATATTGAAACGTCGAACTCAACAGCAATATTCAATTTTACGAATCGGTTTATTACAAACGAAAACTTCAATCGAAAAATAATTTTTAATTTGTTTTTCTGTTCGTTTGTTCTACGGCATAAATTCTGCAAAAGTAAAAGAGCTCATAAGTTGAAACAGAATAATACCTTTTCCCCTTTGTAGAAACTCCGGGAACAAAAACAAACATGAAAATGCGAGAAAATTCTCTATACGGAAGTTAAATTGTATGCGACAAAACCCTTTGTCCAAGTTGCGAAATATTTTCCTAATAATATTAGCAGCAGTTGCTTTCATACGGGTATTTAATTTATGAGTGTAAATAATAAGGACAATGGCACAGTAGAATAAAGACACAGTAAAACGTGTGACGAATGACCGCATCTGGTCTAGTTATCTGACCTTTGGGCTCTTTGATTCCGTGAGTTGTAGTTTCGATTTACATATTTCAAGCGAGTATACATGATTGCGTTTTTAAAAGGGACGTTTGCTGGCTCTGCTAAGGGGTAGTTATATACACCATTTCAGACGAAGACTTTTAGGCAGTTCAAAAAATATGACATCGTCTATCCGAACAAATGATCTACACAATTTTTATGACGCAGCATCAGCATCACTGTACTTTTTGAACCTCGGTTCGCAAGAACTGTGTCTCGATCTCTCAATCTCAATGCAACTACTGAGTGTGTGTACTAAGTACTTACTAGTTTTGCTGGCTTATGTAGACGTTTTACTGTTCTTTATTTATACTGTAATAAGTGTTATGATTTTGTTCGGTAAAATATGACTACATTGTAGTCTAGTTGTGTAATGTTTGTACTACGTTTTAGCAATTTTCTTTTGTAAAAGTGTAACAGAAATTATTACATACCAAATAATGCTGACCTATAATGATGTCTTTTATAACTGCAATTTAATAATTATACTCAAAATTTTATAGGTCACCAATTGCATAAACGGAAATGAAACGAAAACTCGTTATCGAAGTAAAATTTCATTATTAATTTCAGTTCGTGAAAGTATAAAAGGTGCGTTATTACTGAATCATTGGGAAATTTCAACAATTTAATTGCAATTAACACGTGAGCTTTCGCTGAAGGTACTATTACTTATTAGTTTGTTTTGGTCAAATTTTAAATAGAGAAAGACCTATATTTTTGTGTCAGTTAAACTCTCTGACATCAAGGTATAATCGGGTAATTCGTTAGAAAAAGTATAATCGAAAGAGCAATTTATATTATGATAGGGCCGGGCCGTACGCTTAGCCTGACCTTTGCTTACACAGCTGAGCTACACGTAACAAGATAGACCTTTGAAAGCTTCCAGATACGAGTACATAAAATGCCCTTTGACCTTCACTGGTCTTTGAACTAAGTATAAGTACCTACCTTACGTTGATGCGTACCCCGTAATGATAGATACAGTGATTCTAATGTTTTATATAAAGAAAAAAAAAACATTTAAATATAATTTTCCAGATCGGTTAATAAATGACGGAGTTATGAGGTAACAAACATAAAAAAAAAACATAATAATGATAAAAATAATAAATAAATAAAACATACAACCGAATTGAGAACCTCCGCCTTTGTTTTGGAGTCGTTTACAAAAAATAATAATTTATAAGATCCGAAATGGAACGCAAGAAAAGTTTTCCACGCGACTTTACCTACATACAGGTTTCATAACGGTTGAGATACTACTGGTAGGGATAGATGGAATTTTTTTCCAAGTATCCCTACCTGGTATAGGGCTAGTCCGATAGGGATACTTGGAACAAGATCTTATTTAGTTATATTATTATTAATGATATTAAAGTTGTTATTTATTGAAAAAAATGCATAAATTCTAAAATAACACGTCGACGCAATGGCTCTATAAAATCTCTCATCAGTGTGAGCTCCTTTATCAGATACAGCTCAAGTGCTGCTTCATATCTCAGTAGATACGTTTACATCACCAGATTACCAAGAGCTCTGCCTTATTTCACTTTATCTATGTTATTCGTATACTCAAAGGTATCTTGGTAGATATTTCCGCTTAAGCAATAAGGCTGCGAATATTGCATTGTTTTTGTTCCTTTTAATTTTATTATATTCTAGATTATGCTTGTTTAGAGACAATAAAGAGAGATAGAGTCAACAATCGAGCAAGTTTGATAGATAGATAGATACGTAAATTGCTTGGCTTTTTCGTATGATTTTTCTTACAATTTTTCAACGAATAGCGTTTTTTTTTTAAAGCACGAGTTTTTATGTCTATTTTGGTGTCACTCTTTGAATAAAAGTATTGTTAGATGTGGCTAAAACGGCTTTTTCAGACTGTTGATACTCTTACCCCAAAAGATTTATAGTCAAGCCTTTATCCGAAACTTTATTACCTACTATATTCATGCAGTTTTGATTTGTTATTTGATTATCTGCAGTGTATGTCATAGTCCTATGTTGATTGGTTGTGTGAAGTGTATGAGTGAGTGAATGCATCAGCCGCGGCTTACAGCATTTCATCTGGAGCTTTCATCTATTTCTGGTCGGATTGATCCAGTCGTTTCATGCCACAAGGTTACCATTACATCTAATATTAAACTTGTAACAAAAAAGAGCACTATGAAGGGGAAAATACAGTATTTTTGACCTATGAAATTAAACAACTTTCCCCAAGGAACATAGGTCGAAATATGAAAAATAATTTGTACCTCCCACATAAATGATTAGAGCCGCTGAGACTATTTTGTATAGGAGAGCCAATTTATTTTTACAATTTCGATCTGTGTTTTTTGGGAAAACTTGTTCAGTTTAATGGTCAGGTTCACACCCTACTAAAGTTTGTTCAACATTTTTTTTCTTCCGATATAATAATGATTCACATTCACGTGAATTTGTGAAAAACTTTGCTTCAATAATATGGATTTACAATAGATCCGGAGATATGCGTCATTGAACTTGGACAAAAGCTTGTAAAGTCAAGCGTAGCGCATGTTGACGTGTCAAAGCATTGAACTATTACTGTACCTCTGAGACTATACCTACTACGTCATCAAAGTGTTTTTTTTTTAAAGAGTCTTAGCGTGGAAACAAGTCCTTCAGCCGAAATCATATTTGGGTTTGCCACAACCAAGAAAAATCTATCTTCATATTCTTTTCAATATTTTTTAATAAACTGCAATCTCTTTCTAGAATACTTATTTCATTCTCATTTCCTACATAATAGTACAACTCCACTTGGCTCTACTGAATAGATCTCTTTAATAGCTAAATTCACTTCTATGCTGGACTGGGAGTGATAGAAAAACATAGAATGTGCCAGCTGCATCTCCTCCCGGGCATGCTGTAAAACCCAGCTAAGGGATACGAGGGTTTTAGTGTATTGCAATTTAGGCGATGGGCTGACAACCCATCACTATAGCAATAAACATAATCATCTGTAATAATAATAATCCTCAAAACTTGTCATACGTGGAGAAACGACCTTCGGGTCGTTTTTGCTCTGCCTACCCCATTAGGGATAAAGACGTGTTTATATGTATGTATGTAATAGCTAAATTTAAATGCACAAAGCTGGAACCGCGTTTGTGAATTACGAGTAATTTCTACTCATGCCTTTGTGAGTTATTCTCGTGTATGCAAAGGATTTACTAAGCTCGGATTAGTGCTTTTATTATGCGGAAGTTATACCTACTTTACTCATTTTACTAATGGCGTAATGGCGCTAAAATGAGAAACATTTATGTGAGGACTACTTAGATGCCTAATAAATACATTGATTAATTTTTCAGAAAACACGCAGACTTACAACAAATATTTAGAATAAATTTAAAGTTTCTTCCGTATTTCATTCAAGCCACAGTCACAGAAAAAATGTAAATAAAACTACAGTCTTCAGTACAGAAGCCAAGATGTAGGGGAAAATACTGTATCTCCAGACATCAAATAGCATTAGTATCTCAGAGCAATAATTTGACACATTGATCTTGAAACATGGGGCGTATTCAGTGCTTCCGTTTGTTGCATGGGCCGCACTCAGAGCGTCTAATTATAACATTTGTTTTCACTCAGCGTCAGAATCGCACATACGGTTGAAATGCAAGTATTTCCGGTGGCACCACATGTCGCCGGCTTGAGCCATTCAAGTTCACTTGCGATATAAACAGAAGTAACTCAATATAGGGAATAGTCGGTCTTTGCTACATGCAAAGGGAAACATTTAAGTATGTTTTTTTTTGGCATAAACACTATTTTATTCTTTATTGCACCATGAACAAAAGAAATCACAAATATAAAGACAAATGTAAAAAAAATAGTACAATGAAGGCGATCTCTTTGGTATGGTAGCAAATTCTACAAGGCAAATTCTACTTTAAAAATATATTTTGCGCCAATTTTCTAAAATGTTTACACAAATATCTGTAGAACGCGCCATATTACATCAAGCAGTTTAATTTCAATACATTTATTGAATTGTTTCTCTTTGTTTGTTTTTGGGAAAAGCACTTCTATAATTTAATTAAAAGAAAAAATATTTATTTGTTAAACTCTACATGTCCTTCAATTGTTTTCGGTATCAACAATGTAGGTACTTTTACATTGTCATCATCTTCCTAGCCTTTTTCCCGTATTTCACGGGGTCGGCTACCTAATCTAGGGGATTGAACGCGGGTACTGGTTTTTGGCTGTTACACAGAGCGACTGCCGTCTGACCTCCGCAACCCAGAAGGAAAACCAGACCCAATCCTAGATTAGGTTACACACAACCTTTAAATTTCTTCATAGGTGTGTGCAGGTTTCCTCACGATATTTTCTTTCACCGTAAAAGTGCCGAATAAACATACATATGAAATTCGAAAACCGAAAAATACATTGGTTCGTGGTGGGATTCGAATCACGAACTCCTGCACAGAAGGCCGCGGCCCTATCCACTACACCTTCCGGACTTTTACATTGTAGGTAATTTGCGTAAATATAAACTTCGTCTGGGTAACTTTCCAGTACATAATTGAAATGTTATCCTTCAATCTTCATTTTGACTTCAGTTACTCTACTCACTCCACTCGTTTAGGTTAGATTGAATCGCTTAGACGTCTCAAAGTAATTTCATTTGTATAAACAAAGTCAGAGACGAATTGGAACAAACTCACACCACAAGTAATTTAACGATGTCTTGGGCTGCGGTTATGGGACCAGCGGAAACGGGAGCGGGACATTTTTGAAATATACAAGGTGTAACTGACAGGACAACGGGCGCTTTTCCACTAGACGTCACGTCAACGGCAACGGCGACGGCACGGCGAGATCACGTGACAATATCTATGGGAATCGATGACATGCCGTGACGGTGCCGTGCCGTCAAGTGGAAAAGCGTGTCATATAATTTCATTTATTTTCATACATTATCTCACCTACGATATCGTCGACGGTACCGTGCCGTCGCCGTTGCCGTTGACGTGCCGTCTAGTGGAAAAGCGCCCAATGCCCGGCAAACTGAATGTAATTGCTCAGTCAAGAAACATCTAGGATGTGACAAAAAATGGCTTCCCATACAAATTAATCATACAATTGTTATGGGGTAATATACAGTATTTTATATTTTTAATTTCCCGAAGAATGTCTTTGAGAAAGTTGTTCAGTTTCTTTGACTGAGCAATCTCTTAAAATTTTCGGGACATCTTTGCTTATCTCTTGTAGACTAAAAAAATAAAAAATAAAAGTAGAATAAAAAATGTGTTTGCTCTTGACTCCAGTCTACGTCGGAAGTGACAGAGACGAAGTCGACGATGGAGCGAGCTCACCCAGAAGATGCCTGTTTACTCTAACTTTGAATTGTTGGGGGTTGTATGCATTCAGAAACACAGACGCATACTTAGGGTCGTATTTATAAAGCGATCTCAAGATTGAGAGCAATATTAAGTATGGATTTGACAGGCCGTTTAGTACTGAAATGACATTTCTGATACAAACTCAAACTCGCTGTCACCCTTGAGAGCTGATTATAAATACGGGCCTTAGTTACATTTTGTATCTAAGTTTGCTTGGAAGCAGTGTAAGGGCTTTATGTTAAAATCCACTTCAGCTCCCGCTCTCGCTGCCGTCGTGAACGTGGCATTGCGCGTAAATTTAGCTTCACAAGGTTAATTTTAATGGTTGTTTTATTTGGACAAATTAATACTTCATCTTTCTCTGTAAATGTTAATCATCCGTTTATTATGTCCTTGTGATAAATCTAGGAAAGTTGAATATATAAATACATACATAGCCGACCACGCTTCTATAACATAAGAGGCAGGCAGAGGTTAACGACCTCATAAAGGGTTTTTACCACATTTCTAGTCTAGCACGAAAATAAAAAAACTAACTTATTGACCGCGAAAAAAAAAACACTCCTAAAAGATTAAGAAAATTAAATAAATCACAAGTGAACCGTAGCTAAAGGGCGCTTTTCCACTAGACGGCACGTCAACGGCAACGGCGACGGCACGGTACCGTCGACGATATCGTAGGTGAGGATAATGTATGAAAATCAATGAAATTATATGACACGCTTTTCCACTTGCCGGCACGGCACCGTCACGGCATGTCATCGATTCCCATTGATATTGTCACGTGGTCGTCGCCGTGCCGTCGCCGTTGCCGTTGACGTGCCGTTTAGTGGAAAAGCGCCCGGGTAGTAAATAATAAAATAGGAACGGATTGTTCCAACGACTTGTTCAGGCACGGAGCCACTTATTTTTTATTACATTGGACATTTATTACGGTCAACCTTTGTTAGGGCTTTTAAAATGAGGTAACTCTGCAGGGTGATTTTCAGGGTGTACGGGACAGTAAGGCTCGTATTTATAAGGCGATCTCAAGTCTGAGAGTGATATTAAATGTGGATTTGACAGGCCGTTTTGTACTGAAATGATATTTCTGATTCAGTTTGAAACTCGCTTTCACTCTTGAGAGCTGATTATAAATACGTGCCTTTAAGGGGCTTCTCATACTTTGTCAACTAATCTGAACTTTTACAAAGAAATTCTACACGGAAATTTATTAAAAAAAAATGGCGTGTCTGATTAAAGTGGTCGTTTTGTATAGGGAAAACGTTTTTTTTTTAAAATATAAATTTGTTTTTTTTTTCATAATATTACATTATATTATAATTTTCATTGCTCTCATTTCTATTTTTTTTTATGCTATACAGTGGCAACTAAGCATACGGCCCACCTGATGGTAAGCAGCACCGTAGCCTATAACACCTACTACTATCCCACTAGATTCTAGTGAAATAGCAGAGTGCGTTGCACACCGTGAGACCTAAGGTGGAATGTCTCTTGTGCCTGTAAGGAGCATGGCAAATAGGAAGCGGTGCGGCGCCGTTGCGTCGCCAATGCGTCGTTTTTGTATAGAAACTTCAAATCAAGCTGCGCTGTGCAGACGTTAATTACATACAAAATTGACGCGCCTCCGCCTCGCCCGCGCCGCACCGCTTCCTATTTGCCATGCCCCTTATTGCACTGGCTCTCTTGCCCTTCCAACCGAAACAGAAATGCGTCGAGATATTATACTACATAATAGGATATTTTATATAGTTATGGTGTACATTAGTAGTTTAATAGAGTTACTAGACCATTAAATTATAATGTCTGTATATTAAAATTAATTGGAGTGATAAATGATTTGTTAACGACAAAATTATTACTCCCGGCTATTTGACTATTTATTGTTATATTATGACTTTACGCTATCGCTGCAAGGCAGTGGTTATTTCCTATTTATCACAATTATATTATCTTGGAAGTTGATATTCAGATAAGTGACTAACCTATTGTGAGTTACATAGCAGTTAGCACTTAAGCATCCAGTAGCTATCACAGTAATAACTAAGTTACTTTAAAATCCCTACTTACCTACCTACTCATATATCCACCCGCGGTTTCACCCGCGTCAAAATAGTTTACCCGTGATAATGAAGTATTTTCCCGCGGTAAAAAGTTATTGGTATAATTTTAGTCTCCAGGTAACCATCCATTGTCCTGCCAAATTTTATTTAAATCGGTTCAGCCGTTTAGATGTAAAAGAGTAGCAAACAAAAAAACAGACAGACAGAGTTACTTTTGAATTAATAATAATTCAATAGTATTATGGATAGTATAGATACGAGCTTATTTAGCCGCGGGCGAAACCGCTGGGAGGAAAACTATTAGGTAGTTAGTTGGTGACTAATCTTCCTCTACACGTGACATTTTTTTTTTATGTTATCTGAGCTGAGGTTGTATCATAGCGCTTTTATTTATGATGCACTAAGCCTTATCTTGCACCTAATTAGGTTAAAGACATAAAATGAAATCTTAAAGTTAGTGATGTCGTCATCAAAATTCGTTACGCTGGCTGCCTTGCAGTTGTGTCCATAATAAGTACTAGCTTTCTCAACCACATTTTCACTCATGTTATTCTGTGAGAATAAGACATTTTCCCACAGTAAAAGTTTGCTTAAATATAAAGTAGGTATACAAAACTCATAGGCTCGTATTTATAAAGCGATCTCAAGATTAAGAGCAATATTAAGTATGGATTTGACAGATCATTTTGTACTGTAATGACATTTCTGAT
Source organism: Scrobipalpa atriplicella (assembly GCA_029255725.1). Lineage (NCBI taxonomy): Eukaryota > Metazoa > Arthropoda > Insecta > Lepidoptera > Gelechiidae > Scrobipalpa > Scrobipalpa atriplicella. Next base: position 42,006 of record JARACY010000450.1, read on the forward strand.
ACGGACTCAAACTCGCTGTCACTCTTGAGAGCTGATTATAAATACGGGCCATAATATTCTCAAATCAAATCAAATCAAATAATACTTTATTGTACACAGGAAAACACAAATTAAACATACATAACATGACATAAATGTACAGAAGGCGGCCTTATTGCTTAGGTAGCAATTTCTTCCAGGCAACCTGGGGTCCAAGCATAGAAAACTAATGTAAAGCGGGAGGGGTGCACAATAACTACAACACATTTACATATACCTAGATACACACACATACATTATTATACATATATATTTTATATATATTCTCTCTAAAACTTTCCCCAGAAAGTTATTTTCGTAACATCCTCTATAACGTAATAAACAAATTACGTAATTAAAATGTTAAATAACAAATTTTGATTGTCGCTCATCCCGTGTTTAGCTCAATTTCAGAGAGTTAACTCTGTAAATATGATTATCTCGAAAACATCAACATTAACTCCCTTCCTTGTGAAATGGACTATGCAATATTTTGAGCCACACAAAATTATATTTTATGTCTTTTGGACAAAACATACATACATACTATCACGCCTAATGGGGTAGGCAGAGCGTCAACGACCCAAACAAAGGTCGTTCCGCCACGTCTGACAAGTTTTGAGGGTTGTTTAAGATAGATTTGTATATATTGCTGTAGTGACAGGTTGTCAGCCCATCGCCTAAATTACAATATACTGAAACCCTCGAATCCCTTAGCTGGTTTTTATAGCATGCCCGGGAGGAGATGCAGCTGGAACATTCTATGTTTTTTTATCGCTCCCAGTCCAGCATGGAAAAAAGTTTCTAATTTTGCCATCAGTGCAGAATCCATAACGAAGTAAATCTTACTTCTCTTTTTCTCCATTCTAGAAATTTAACTCTGCTTATAAAAATAAATAGAACATTGGATTTCTCATTAGTTTGTCGACTTGCGGATGACAGTGAAAAAAGGTCAGTTCTTGAGTTTAAATGGAGAATAGCCAGCATTTTTATCTATTTTCAAGCTTGTCACTTCCAAGCTTGCTGTGCCCACGACGGCAATCAATGATACAGTTTTAAACCCATTCTACTGATGAGATGAAATTATAGAAAAACGAAACGAAGGTTACATTATTAAACAATCTAACTATAGATAAAATTAAATGCAAGTACCTTTTGCTGGTTACGCTATCAATTTAGTATAGACTTTCATCTTTTTGGTATTCTAATTACGCCTTAAACCTTTAGGTATAAATCAAGTTTTGGGGTGGGATGGAGTCTACCTCCTAGTGGTCCACCCCGGGCAACGGCAACACAGGCTTGTCTGTGAATAAGTCCGGCTGAATGATCCCAACAAAGCGGTGGTAGGCTCTGCAAGGGGCCACCCTCTCACCGCATTCCGATGCCAAACAGCTTGTTGTAATCGGTCGGTGCGTGAGACTACCAGTGCCTTAACAGGCATTTTCTGGGTTAGCTCGCTCCATCGTCGACTCTATCACAATCATCGCTGACCTTTGTGTCTAGAGTCAAGAGCTAACCCATTCCAAGTAAAAAAAAAAGTTATTCAGCGGGTTTTACGGCCCTTGAATAAAAGTAAAACAAGCAAATTATAGAGCTATCAGGAAGGAACTTGTTTAATGGCTTCATAATTGGGTTATTTGTTGTCATCTAACTTGATAGAGCCGACTCTGTTTACTCAGTTGATACTGAGTGAGAATCTCAAAGAGCGGGTGGTTCCACACCACAGAGCTCTAAAAACAATGACGACAATTTGATTAAAAAAACAGTACCTAGTTAGTATAGTTAAAATTCCCTAGGGATTATAAAATATTGAAATATTTATCGCGCCTAAAATGTTTGCGGTAACTTTTCAGAATGATATATCAAGTGTTTTTAAATGGCTTATTAACATGTTTTGTCAAAAACAGCGCCCAGTTTAGATAGATATAGGTACCTCTCCAAATCATGGCATCGTCTTTCTTGTCACGCTTTCAGATTAATTGTGTTAACCAAATTGTGGCCATCACATTGATATTTTATCTATGCCCTCAATGAAAATCGAGCTCACGGGCTAAACAAGTTTAAGCCTTGTCATTTATAAATTTAGGAAGCAGTAGAATAAATTGTCAGAAAATCATTTTTGAATTTTTTTAGGTACAATCTAAAACATAAAATACTTTCCTACTTAGATTTTTTTAGGAGCGCATTAGATGAATCCTCTGCGGTGTGATTAATAGCGCTGCGGCATCATGAAATAAAGTTCAAAGACGCCGCCTTGTAGCCCGCTACTGACTTGAACACAACACTAAATACCACACACACGCCATTTTAAGTACCTTTATAATTTTTGAGTGGTTTGTAAATGCGGCGGCGTCCTTTTATTTTTCACGATTGCGTTTAACTGGACACTTATATTAGTTCCGACGGAGTTAGTTTTTCAATAATTCATGACGATGAAATATGAAAAGAAAATCTCATTTCAAAATTATATTCTTTGCAGACACACATGCTAGAGCGATTTTGTCAATGAATATAAAAATATTCTTTGATCAACGCTTTGATCAAATAAATACATCAGTTTTAAAAACTTCATCAAAAGTACTTATTTGACATGTAAAGAGAAATGGAGGCTGTCAGTGCGACTCGTATTTGGAGTATACTAACTAATTCAAAGAAAATTTACGATACCTAACTATTAAAAGTTCCGATCAATTCAATAAAATCCGAGCGCAATAGTCGGAACAAACCCAAAGTATTTTAAGCGACACATTTCCTAGGCTCGTATTTATAAAGCTACCTCAAGATTGAGAGCAATATTGAGTGCGGATTTGACAGGTGATTTTGTACTGGAATGACGTTTCTGATACGAACACAAACTCGCTGTCACTCTTGAGAGCATATTATAAATACGGGCCCTAGTGAATTTCCAAACTAGTTTCACCGCGTTCCGTCCCGTTGGCACGTAGAAAAACCGTTTCCTGCTCCCGAATGCAGTTAAAAAGTTATTCATCACAGTCCGTCGTCACGTTTAGACCAAAAATTCATCAAACTTGGCTTGTTTACTCAATAAAACGAAATAGTATGTGACTTTGTTGTTGGACTCAATTATTTTAGCTACGTTCAGTTAAATTAGTCATTCAACTTTTTTAACTGGGCCCTGATTCTCCTATTTTGACAATGACAGAAAGTTAATAATTAGGAAGCTTATGGCTAATGGCGACAAAACGCTGTATCTAAAGAGTACATTGAACGATTTGTTCCAAAAGAAAAACTAAAGTGTTTAAAACAATCAATGTATAGCAAATTCGTTTTTGTGTGTTCGAAATCATTTTGACAAGTTCGAACATCGTTCATTCAAAATTGAATGAAATTTCAGAATACGGACACGATTACATGTCAAAAATTAAAAATTACAAAATAGCTTTTGACTTATTGAGCAACCCATTTTGTAATTCTTAATTTTTGACATGTAATTTTTAATATTTGACAGAATTATTAAAAGATTCTTAATTTTCTTATAAAATTCAAGCCCTTGCACATTGAATTACAAAAAATTGCAGGAAGAATGCCCGAATCAAGGTTTATCCTCTGCTATAAAAATGAAATTGAAGTTCTATATAGTTTCGGCCAAATCGAGAAAACTTGTATCTCTTTTTGAATAATTCAGTAATTATAGTACATATTACTTTGAAATGTTTCATATAGATGCTTTAAAGCATACAAATGTAAATAACATAAGCTTTCTGTTCATTTTATAATGGAATCAAAATAAAATGTAAATAATAATATTTGAGGTTAGCACAAATACTGGCGTTGTTCAGAGTTTATTTATGTTTTGGTACATCCGCAATATCTTATTTTATAGAAAACAAGGCATTCTCCTACCAATAAGTGAGATTTTCTAGATATTTTTGTTAAATATTAACGAAGAAATTTTGGTACAGTTTTAGGGACTTTTGTACCATAGAGTAGAATACGTTACTTTTTACGAGAAAGTTTAAAATCGTTAATACCACTAAACTAGCGGCACTTTGTAAAAAAAACTTGCAAAACATTAAATTCAATTTTGAGTTATTGAAGTAACTGAAACAATTGCAAAAGTATTTAAAATAATGAATTTAACAGCAAATAGAGTACTGTTGTTATTGTGATAATTTGGGTATTAATAAGTGCAGGATAGTATTTCACTCGTGAAAAATAATTATTAGGAATAATTTTTTCAGTCGATGTTTCAAATAATATGTTCATTTGGGGAATTACTATTTTAATTACAAAAAGGCGCTAGTGTTCTTGTAGCAACGCTCGAGCGCTCTCATCTGAGGCTCTCATAATAATCATAGACACATTATATAAGTAAGTATATGGTAAATAAGGTTTTATTTAAATTTATTTTAATATGGGTTAACTTACTTCAATATGTATACGATCATGAGCGTACGAACGATCTCTCTTCTTTATTATGTCACATTTACATTACATAGATAAACACACTGATTTGAGAAGTCGCGCTAGCTCCATTTACTCTTCTGTGGATAAACATCTATAGTTTACTAGATGACCCGTTGTACTTCACTACTACCTATCCTGACTACCTATACATTAAAACTCGTCATATTAAAAGCCTCAGCTATCCCAGCCCTCAATTACCTCTCCCTCCCGGCCCTCACTTCCCTTTCGCTCCCAGCCCTCAATTACCTCTCCCTCCCGGCCCTCACTTCCCTCTCCCTCCCGGCCCTCACTTCCCCCTCTCTCGTGGCCCTCACTTCTCCCTCCCTCTCGACCATCACTTACTTATCCCTCCCAGTTCTCACTTCCCTCTCCCTCCCGGCCCTCACTTCCCTCTCTCTCCCGGCCTTCACTACCCTGCCCCTCCCAGCCCTCTCTTCCCCATCCCTCCCAATAGCTATAAACCTAAGACTAAGAATAATAATAATAGCTATATAATAAACCTAGCTATAAACTCCTTGTACTACATAATCCCTCTCCCTGCCTGTCCTCACTTTCCCCTCCCTCCCAATGAGCATAAACCTAAGAATATGAACTCCTTGTACTACGTAATATAAAAAAAATACGGGTTGCACTGTTGCACTTGCACTCCCGTGTAGAAGCTAAAACTCAACAGATGGCGCTAGTAGGTTTTCCAAAACGCAACTCTGGTACAATTTGTATGGGAATTTCCTCGCATGTTTTTCATATTTTCTCACTGCTAAACCTAGACTTCCACGAATAGTGCCCTTTGAAGCACGGAATCCGTTTTTTGTCCAACAATCAGGTAAATTCAAACTGCATTGTCCTAACCAAACAGGGGAGAACCTCGAAAAGTGATAAATTGGGAATCAAACCTAGGACCTCCGGTTCGGGAGACCATGGCTCAGACCACGGAGGCAGTTAAGTATAGTGTACAGAACTGAGGGAGCTCTACTGTCTTTAGTAAAAATCATTTATGGAGTTAAATTCTATATTATTTTTATACATTTGCCAATCCTTAATAAATTAGCACCACACACCGCCTAAAGAAAAAAACTGAAAAACTGAGAAAAACTGGCAGTCAGCTACAATCTTGACTCGCAAACACCGATACTCATACGTCGTGACTACTCCAAATGGGGAAGAGAAGCGTCGTCATGCTGATCACATTCGACCTCGCTTGAACTTGCGACCAGAGACACCGACATCCACTCCGCTTATGGCTGCATCAATGTCTCCTGCGCTGCCCACACCTACTTCTGTAGAATCAGCAGTTCTGGGTTCAGCCTTGCAACCACCAGCAGTAGTCACCCCTATGTCAGAAGCAGCCGCAGCACCTTCACAATCAGAAATTCGTAACGCTCTGACATCTCCAGACGCCCCGACGGAGCCATCGCCTGGTCATACCGCCAAGGTGGCTCATAGAAGAAATGTAGGGAGGGACGAATGTTGCAACCTCGTTTTATATACTGTCCATTCCTTGTCTCTATCATTTTGTCAAGTGTGTCAATATACGTTCTTCAATACGAATCTATGTAGGTATTATTATAATATTATATTTCTCCATGGTAATAAGTATTTGGAGACAGGCAGAAGATAGTCTCCAAATAGTCTCGTATTGCTACAAAGTTCTGCAATGCAATTTCTGCTTTACGATCAAGGTGTTTTAGGGCATTTTGTGAACCGCACGCAATTTACACACAGCACTTATTGATTCTTCTTCTTTTTCTTCATCGTTTCCTCATGTCTGAGGGTCGTGACCACCAAAAGTAGCGTTGCGGGTCAAGGCTCTCCAGGCACATCTGTTCTGGGCCTGGTGGATTGCCCCCTGGGTGTTGCACTTGATGGACTGGATAGAACAGGAACTTAAATCATCTAAAATATTTTAAATTTTATCAACATTTCCCGTAAATACTCAGCCCATGACTCAGCTACTCTGCATTGTCAAAATAATTGTCATTATTGACAAGAGCAATGGCATTTTATTTTTTTTACTCAAAAGAGGTATACTTCTTAATAAAAAAAAGTCTTATGTTATTTATTAGGGTTAGTTTACCACAACAGTAACTACACACTACACAAAAAATAAGTGTTGAGAAAAAATATTTATATGTAGGTATGTTGATGATGACAATGTGCTCTAAGCTTCCTTTAAAACAATAAAAGGGTTTTAATTGTTATACTTAAAGAGTGCCATAAATTGTATAGTATATTTGCCTGAAATAAACGTATAAAATGGTATAAAAATAAGAAAATCGGCAAGTGCAAGTTGCACTCGCATGAAGGGTTTCGTACCATTATTTATACAAAAACGGCAAAATGCGCAAGCCCCCCTTAAACATTTATTTTATTCTGTTTTTAGTACTTATTTGTTGTAGCAGCAAAAGAAAATATATCATCGTTGCAAATCAATACTGTCTTGCTATCACGGTTCATGTGATATAGCCTGGTAACAGACAGAATATCACGTTTGTTGTATGGAAGCCCCCCTTAAATATTTATTTTGTTCTGTTATTAGAATTTGTTGTTAAGCGGCGACAGAAATACATTAACTGCGAAAATTTAAACTCTCTACCTATCACGGTTCATGAGATACAGCCTGGTAACAGACGGACGGACAGCAAAGTCTCAGTAATAGGGTCCCGTAAGCAAAATAAATTATAATATTCATGATTCAGTGGAACTAGTGAAATGAGTGTTATTATAAATTAACATGGAGTTCCATCAAGAAATTAGGACACAAAGTATAACATACTTTTTCTTCTTTGTTTAATTTTATTGTCTGAGCCCCTATCAGTTTGTGTACTGACTAAAAAATAGCCCTGTAATTGAAAATATGGTTGAAAAAACGGCGCATTCCTACTTAATAAAATAACACTATATGTAAGTACAAAAACCTCTAAAATATACTTTAAGCATCCGTAAAAAATATAAATAAAATGCATTAAAATAGAAATAGTTAATATTTTCCTCGAAATGAAAAAGTTCACGGTTTTATATATGAACTCACCTTTATTACATTAAAACCTTTAATGAAAGCATCTATAGAAAATTATAATGAATGAAGATTGGAAATATGACAATAGCGAGTAGCCGAGTAGCGATGAAGTAGCAATTTTTTATAAGAAACGATTTTACTGTCCGATTATCGGATTCCTACGTCGTCATACAAACAGAAGTAATTAAACTCCCTTTAAGTTTCAGGTTTCTACAATCAGTGCTTTAGGCTGTGCGTTGATCCGTCAGTCAGTCAGTCAGTCAGTCATTCAGGACAAAGAATTTTATAACATGTACCTATAGGTAAAAGCAATGATAATTTTTGCGAAATATTTGAAGTTGATTTTATGGGTATTTTGTGTTGATATTGTTATTATAAAATGAACCTAGTCGGCAAAATTAAAATAATACGAAATTGAAAACCCTCAGAGAAAGATACTGGTACGTGGTTTATCTACCTATAAGTAAACTTTTTTATTAGATCCCCATTTCTAGCGTGTAGTGTGACCATCTATCTATCTATTACTAATGAAAAAGCTTGTTTTTAATTTTATGAAGTCTGATACCAAAACGCCACGACTTCCGACGTAAACTTATCGTCATCTCTAATCAAGCCTTTTTGAGTGAACTATATGAGCAAAATTACACAAGACTACTAGTTCTTCGAAAAGAAATATTGTTTATTCCACTGTTGTCATGAAAACTGAAAGAGACAGTATAAACGATTAGACTCGAATTTTAACCAAAATATGGCCATAATATACGAGATTGTTTTGTCTTTTTAAGAATCGCGTAAGAATCTTCCTACACTGCTGGCTCTATACATCGCGAATATAAATTTTGTAACCAAAAGTGGAATGTACTACGCCCAAAACCGCGCAAAATTCGCCGGATAGCCATAAGGCGCACAATTCTTAAAAATCTGACGTTGTCAAAATAGCAGAATACGGGCCCTGGATAAAATGGTTTTGAGGTAATTTAAATATGATTTTTACGTTTTAACCACTTATCACTCTTAGGGGCGGTCCCATCAAGTTATAAACGAGTTTATGAGAAGATAAACAGTGTGTCAAAAATTTCGATCCCACGACCATCTTTTTTAGGCATTTTTGTATGGGAAACCATCTGTTTACAAATGGTTTACGAGTGGTTTGCGTTACCTAATGGTTTACGAGGGGTTAATCATACATGACACGAGTTTAGCTTTAACCATCCCGTTGGCAAGGCAACCATGGTGACATACGTCCATAAATGACTTCTATTGTCATTTCTATTTGGGCCGTATTTAAATTTAAAATCGTTTTTCTGAAAAATACAAAGCACAGACAGAAACTTTGAATGCAGAAATAAAAACAGCAAATTGGAATCTCTAGAACAAACCCAAAAAGTTCAAAGTTTTATAAACATTTTTAGTGACTGTGATCATAGTACCTATGATGTTCAACAATAATGAATGACCTACAATATGTAAACATAACAAACACGTAAGTAAATTTTGATAGGTATGTTAAATCATGATATACCATAGTAATAAACGAAATAAAGGTACAAAATTAGTGACTATTCCTAGGTAGGTACTGAAAGAACTTGCGATAGATTTCATTCACCTGCATCCAAGATTATTTAGCCCTTCTGCAAAAATGCTATTCAAGTTGATACCTATCATCATTTTCCTAGCCTTCCGCAACCCAGAAGGGAAACCAGACCTAATCTTAGATTAGGTTACACAACCTTTGACCTCCTGCCAAGGAGGCCGCGGCCCTATTCACTACACCATCTGGGCTTCCTACATCATCCGGGCTTCTCAAGTTGATACCTACCTATCATATTTTAATATTTATTTGTATGTTTTATTATTATTAGCACGGACTAAAGGATGAAGTGGACATTGCTGCTGCTTTCTGTTTTGGGAAGATGATGTACAAATCCCTATAATACGCTACACCTACGTTTATTTGTCGCGTGTACTGTATGTATTTTAGCTATTCCGCAAACAATGTATTGAAGTTGATTTGATTCCTATGGCAGACGCATATAATGCTGGGAACTAGGAGACGATTTAAAAACTCTGACATCAGAGTTCATCGGGTCACACTTAGACTCGAAGAAGAATATTTTGTATAGGTATAGGACCCAATAATTTGTTTTTAGAAGTTAGAAGTTCCTTCATTTTATGCTGCTTGTGCGTATAGGAACCTAATTAATTGTAATTTAGTTGTTATTCGATTATATTCCTAATATTTGTATCTTGTTCCAGCCTTTAAGAAGATAACAAATAATAACGTTGTTTACAAAAGAAAAGAAAGTATTGATACAGAGGTATTTACAACTAAGTTAATACCTAAGTAACTGCCTTGCCTGTGTGGTGCCGGATTAGAATAGCATCACCCCATCACTTCCTGCGGGTGTCGTAAAAGGCGACTAAAGGATTAATCCAGGGAATGGGCAGCAGCGTTCCCTGTTATACCCGCCTGCCAAGCGTGGTGAGTATGGCATATACCCCCAATTTTGGGGAGGCCTATGTCCAGCAGTGGACTGTTGTGGCTGATGATGATGAACTGCCTCTGCGGTCTGTTGGTCTGAGCATGATATTATCTATTTATTTCTCATTGAGATTCTCCCCAGTTTGGTTAGAGCAATATAGGCTGAAGCCCTTCTTGACAATTAAATAAACCAGACATTTTGCTTTCTTGGCCTAATTACTGATTCTGACTATCTGCCACAGTCATTCCAGATCTTTTGCTCCATGCTTTTTCTAAATGGGCAAAAATTCCATAGAGATATAGATAACTATGTGTACCTAGCTATTCGTAATATCTTTTTCTGAAATTCCTTTTTGTTTTTCAGTGTTTTAAAAAAGAATTCCGTGCTTCGGAGGGCACGTTAAGCCGTCGGTCCTGGTTGCTGTCTTCGATATAGTAGTTGTTACACAAACCATGTGAGAGGCCTATTTAGCTGTGCTATTAGGTGGTTCACAATGCTAACACCAGGATTCATCGGGTCTATCGACTCGAAACCCACATGACAGAAGAAAAGTGTTTTGTATGGTGATGAAATGGTTCTCTCGATTTTATATTTGAAGTGGTTGTTACGTTCAGAAAACAATTTATTATTTATTACAAAAATTATACAACATGTTAAGAACAAATTAGTTTTTATTTTATAAACCAATAAATAAAGTAATTTGTCAAAATTATAAATCTTGTTTATAAAGGGAAAGGTTGCTCTTCGTCTGATTTTTTGGCTACTGGTGCTTCATTCTGTATACCTATTTTATCCATTGAGTCCTTTGTCTACTTGAATATCTCACACGGTTGTATTTGAGGATTATTTAATATAGGATTGGTTGGTATTCTTATTGGCAAATTATAAATCAAAATAATACGGAAAATCCTTTGAAACAAACCAAACGGACACACTTGACAGAAAGTAAAATGACACAATGTCACAGGCCATAGATAAAATAACTGCTAGCAGTATAAATCAAAAAAGGATTTACTGTAAAATATTTCATTTTATAACATTAATTTACATAAACTAGTTAACTTTATAAGTAAAAATAATAAAAATAATCTTCATGAATGATCAGAAGTTAGATTAGAGACCTCTTTGAACTTCGTAATGAAACGATAGAAATTAATAATCATAATCAGTCATAATAAAATCTTTTTGCTTTTAAAGTTCCTGATACTAAATAAATAGGTAGGTTACCTTAGAGTTTTTATTATGAGCCTGATACTCACTTTTTAATCACAAAAAGATTTTCATCTGAGACTGCAATGAACAAAAAAAAGGGTGATCATGAAAGTAGGTCAAATATTTTTTTGAATGATAACTGCTTGAACGATAAAACGCTCAAAGGAGTATCATTAATGTCCTTTTATCATAGCCACAGAATATATAATCAAGGCTTGACCCGATTGGTCGATCATAGGTTTAGGCATGGTTTAGGCAGGAATCTGGAGGGAACGAAAGTATTAACCAAGTTTTCAAGAAAGTTTAGCAATAAACCATCTGTAAACAGCTAGTCTAAACTGTTGGTGGGCTCCAGCCTTAGCACTATTCCATTTCATTCCTACACGAAATGTGTAAGCAGCGATAAAATTAAAAGCATAGAAAATAAGTTCTTCCGTTATTTTCCAACTTTAATCAATAATAACAGATCAAAAGCAAAAGCTGAATCTAAGGCTCGTATTTATAAAGCTATCTCAAGATTGAGAGCAATATTAAGTATGGATTTGACAGATCGTTTTGTACTGAAATGTCATTTCTGATACGGACTAAACTCGCTGTCACTCTTGAGAGCTGATTATAAATACGGGCCTAATTTATTAACGTTGTTAGGTATTTCCGTCGACACAGGCAGACGAATTAGTGCCTGACTTCCCTAAATCTAGTTTTCAATGAGCAAACCACGATGTGCGGTTTCGTGGTCTGTGTGGGTTGGCATATACATACCCTACAGTAAATTTGTACAGACCCAGTGGTATACGGGCTCTGAAAGGGCAGCTTACAGCTGGACTCCCAGTGGACGCGATCCATTCATCCAGTTAGTTCTGTTTTATCTCGACGGATACGGAACTGGATAATAGAGACACTTTTAAAAGGATTTTTAGAATCTTGTTCTACGTAGAAATGTATTTTCTTTTAATAGACTATGCGCATAATACTGACAAATTAAAGTAGGTTACCTTCACGAGATCAAAACTTTTCACTGACCTCTCAAACTGCAAAAATTTGGTAGGTCCCCAAATTCAAACCAAATGCAAAGCGTAAGTAATAAACGTATTCCAGCAAAAATAAATAAATGCGAGGTACGTTTTCGTGACAGGTACCTCGTAAGCTAATAATACGTGGGATTCTCCGCGTCACACGCACGCCAGGTGGTGTAAAGTATTGCATTACGTAGACGACATCCCCGGGTGTGGTGTCAGATATTTCCTTCTTTTTTTACAGAAACTCTATGAAACAGACAGAGAAACTCTATGGAAATTCTGACTATCCCATGGGCTATCCTGCGTGTAGGTGACAGCATATTTTAGGTAGAATGTTATCTTTTTTTATGCGCAATAGAGTTTCTATTTATTTAACTTACAGAAAATTGATCAGATTCACGGATGAAACACTTGAAGTCTTTGTTGAACAAATAAAACTTGCTAATGAATAATGAACTTGTAGTTAACAGTACCACAAATAAACAATTTAAAAATTACATTTAATTTAATATTATTTTTCAAGTGTCCTTTCTGTATCCCTGACTTGTTGGACACGGCTATAAGCAATGCTCTCAAAGACCACTCCATGCGGCCACATGTCCTTTTCAAGGGCCATCGAGATAGGAATCAATTTCAGGGTGCTCAACCGCTTCACACCCAGCACTTCTGTGGATATTGCACTTCATAACCTCTAATGACTCCAGTCAGATTGTGCACATAAGTTGAAATTGTGTATCCAGGACATTCCGAGAGCATTTGCTGATGGAAGATTGTGTATGCTTTCTTTCTATTTTGTAAGTAGACTATTATGCGTGAAAAAGACTTTTGGGACCTCATAGCTGCTTAGAATTAAAGCATGCTCACTCAAACTTTTCCTAGCACTACAAAAAAATTAGAAGGATTCGAAATTGGAAAATAATTTCAGTTCAAAATTGATCCACTTAGTTAATTTGAATTTAGAGATGTTACCTATTAGAGAACTAGACAATGTGGGAAGTTGTCTTTTTGAAAAATAGACATTTGAGACTGTTGCTCTTAATACTCTCAGTAGAAGTTTTGGAACTACAGACCCGATAGAATTAAGCCAAACAGACATCACCAAGTACTATCTATCCCTCAAAGGGTACCTTATTTATCATTAACGGCCTTAAACTAATATACCTATTTATTTGCAGGTTAGGTCTGACCCACGACGGCGAAGACAATTGCCAGACGGATGCTCATCACGGCTCGGTGATGGCTCCTACAGTGTTGGCTACGCTACACAACTTCGCCTGGTCCAAGTGCTCTAAGGAACAGTTTCATGAGAAGGCTAAGTAAGTATCATCATTATCCTCTTAAGGACATACCTTTAAGGGAGCTAGTGGTCTTTGGATCTTCACATCTTGTTCCTGCTAGTCCCCAATCAAAGATCATCGCTTTATTAGTCAGGAGGTTTTACAGGTTAGATCTCACAGCTGCTCGCTGCACTGCACAACTTTGCCTGGTGCAAGTGCTCCAAGGAAAAGTTCCATGAGAAGGCTAAGTAAGTTTCATCATCATCTTCAGTCAGTGCCAGTCCACTTGGCCTCACCCAAGGTGCCTCCTGAACTCAGTGTTTGGTTCTTTGCATATAGTGCTGTCTGTTGCCAACAATCGTAGGACACCACTCTCTAATGCAAAACAGATGCGTATTTTACTACACTGCACAACTTCGACTGCTCCAAGGGCTCTAAAGACCTAGGCATTGGCACTCGCATGAGTCGATATCAAGTGCAAATTATTTTACTTATGAAACTATTTACGTATTTTGGCGTGTTATTCATCGGATGATAGACAATGGTGTCCAAGATAATCACAAACAGATCCATGATCCGGAAACCTATTGTATAAATTTCCCTCATTATGATTACCAGGAAGTGGTGGTGTCTCCACGAGCGCAGCCGAGACGAGGGGGTGGAGCTGGGGGGGACGAAGGAGCTCTCCAACTACGTGTTCACTATGGACGAACAATGCCGCACGGAGTTTGGAGAGGGGTGAGTGATACCATTGAATAATTAGAATCGTTGAAGGAATAACCTGCACACACCTGCGAAGAATTTGCAAGGTTGTGTATGAAGTCGACCAATCCGTACTGGCTCCAAGCGGGCGACTAAAGCATGCCTAAATAAGAGAATCCAGAAGTCTAACAGATTTTAGCATATTTTAATGTTACAAAGCTAAAAATACGAAAGCGTTTAAAAGTTTGGTTTTTGAATAATTTGTACAACTTTTAATTTTATTTTAACTACCTACTCAGAAGTTACAACAGAAAATTCCAGAAATATATTATGAACGAAATCCATTACGTACATAACGCAAAAAACTAATTGCTATTTAAAATTTTATGAATCCATCACAAGATTATAAATTACGTTCCTAAGATTACAAAAAAAAAAAAAATTGCGTAGGAAATAATAGCTTACGTTACGGCCCAAAAAGAGAAACAATTATTTTGCCGGCCATTCTTCTGTCGGATTAGGATTCTGTGGGATTAAGGCCTTTCTGTGTGGTAAATTAGACCACGTCTGTTGTGTTCATTTATTGTTTGGATGCTAGATTGTCTCAAAGGCAGTCAGACGGCTAATCTTATTATTTTACTTAGACACGCAGGCAATAATATAAAAAGATAGATGTTTTGCCATACATTACTAGAGAACGATAAAAAAACTAGAGAATGACTCTACCAAAAATATAAAAACAAATAATCTTAGATGCACGGAATAATTTGAATTCTAATTGATATAGAAATTTTTAATTGATTGTACGAGAATTTTCTGCATCATCTAAAATCTAGAATTCTTTATACCGTCAAACAAAAAGCCAGATTGGGTTAGTTTTAATACCACGATCGATTGTATTGGAGTTAAATAATATTGTCCACAAAATATACTATAGATTATCTATTTATATGGATAGTGTAAGGGGCATGGCAAATAGGAAGCGGTGCGGTGCGGGCGAGGCGGAGGCGCGTAAATTTTGTATGTAATTTACGTCTGCGCAGCGCAGCTTGATTTGAAGTTTCTATACAAAAACGACGCACCGGCGATGCAACGGCGCCGCACCGGTTCCTATTTGCCATGCCCCTGAAGTATCAAAGGCATTCCTTTATATATTTGAATAGAAGAACCTACTCAACTCGGTTTCAAAATGACTTGTAATCGAAACCCAAAGTTTCAAAGCACAATTGATGAAAAGTTTCTCGTCGAAAAGTATTTGCTTTATCAAGTTTCCACAAAGAAATAATCCTAGACTGCTTCAGCATAAATAAACCTGAGCCGTGTCTGAAGTGCCCCAGATGGAATATTGCGGCTCAAATGCAAAGGGATAATCTCTGAAGCACCTTATTTCCAGCTTTATTCATATGCTGCTATCTTTTCTTCTTTAAAGTTGAGATTATAGACTCTTAAGTTTTATCATAGAATCTGTGTTAGGGCAAATGCTTCGCGAATAATATTTAGTTATACAGGGTGCTAATTTAATTGCATGCCGTAGCTTAGGGGATTTTAGTAACAATAAATGATTAACATAAAAAAAATAAAAAATCCTACACTAAATAAAATTTTGATTTCCCTATCCCTGTGGTCTTTCCCCTTCAATCAGACAATTTTGTATCGGAGAGCCAATAAACTCTTTTTTCGAGTTGTTTGTTTTTTAATAGTATTTTATGTGATCCTCTGTCGTTACATAGGCCCGTATTTATAATCAGCTTTCAAGAGTGACAGCGAGTTTTGAGTTCGTATCAGTAATGTCATTTCAGTACAAAACGACCTGTCAAATCTATACTTAATATTGCTCTTAATCTTGAGATCGCTTTATAAATACGTGCCTTAAACTGCCCCTGGCACGCAATTAAAATAACACCATGTGTGGATTTATTTCAGACAGATAAAAATATTACCAACTAGACGTTGTAATTCAAAGCTACATCCAAATTCAACCGACAGATTTACATCATAAAATAAATAAATAGGGAATGTCTGCGGAAATTCTCGTTAACAAAGGTAGGGTCGACTCCAAAATAGGTAGATACCCTGACAGTCGACTGTTGGTCTGTTGGACCTCGCCTGGAGCGAACTATTACTCAAAGGACGCTGATTCTCGGTACCAATGTACGGTTAATAGATCATATTACGTAATTCAAATGTTACAATATTTTGGACGCTGTAGAAAACAAGAAAACAGTAAACTTACCATAAATATGAATGAATACTGAATTATTGTGTAGTATTTATGGTGCATTTTAACCATTGTTGCATGGTTAAAATTAGACTTTGGCTCGTATTTAGGAAGCGATCTCAAGAGCAAGAGCAATATTAAGTAAAGATTTGACTGGCCGTTTTGTACTGAAATGACATTTTCTGATACGAACTCAATCTTGCTGTCAATCTCAACCACAAGAACTGATCATTGGGGCCTTAGTGAATCTCATCTAATAGAAAAAAAATACCTTTAAACATAATGGTGATTGCAGTACGAATCTTTTTAAGGATACCCTCGGGGCTTCGCCTATTCTGCTGCTGTTTCGAGTTTTTCGTTCAACAAATATTTGATACCTAATACTTACTTTGCATTCCTCAATGATTACATTCCGTAACCTATATGATTACCTATTCAACTTTCTATTACTTCTGGTAAGAACAGCAAAATGTTTCTTTATGTTTTGTTTCATTGGAGTTTTTGCAAAATATTTATGGGTCGGTAAAAAGCTCAAAAACCTCCTATGAATCCTTATTACAAATGAATAAAGGCAGTACAAAGAACTCCTGGACACCTTAAAACAATATAATAAATCAATCGTTGCACGAATTTCCAAGCGAAATATCGTCAATGTTTCGATACCTAGATTTAATAGTAAATGGTTTATCGGCAAATTGTTATCAAGTGAAGCCAGCTCCACTAATTCCCAGGGGAACTACAAACTCGCTATTAGGATTTTTGGTATTTGTACTTGTAGGTAGATAGATAGTTGCCTAGGTTTTCGTTATTTTATCATCTGCAATCTTTAACTTGCAATTAACTCAAAACCTCGACACTAATTCTAGAAACCAATTCTATTTTTTTCTTCTTCCTCGTACAGCATCTTTATCATTCCCGAGCCTTTTCCTCATGATCAGAAGTACTCTGTAACAAAAGCCGGTAGATAAGGTTGACTATACACTCACCGAGTGATTGGCTGAGATGAGCCGCCATCGGGTCGGGTTTCGTTTGTCGTGGCCCTAATTACGAGAACAAAGGACTTGGGTTATTGTCTCGAAGGGCACGGTAAGGTTCATCGAATTAATAGTTTTATGGTAGACCTACTTTCCGGGTACAATTCGTTTTAATTTGCAGTCATTGGAATGAAGTCCGTAATTAATTTAGATCAGTTTTGTTTTCTAAGGAAACTTAGATTTGATTGTTATAATTGTTGTAGAATTGCAAAACATGGAAACTTGGGTCAGATTACTCTGCCGTCTTTTAGGCAAGGGAAAAATAACCAGTGCATTTATGATTTTGAAGAATAAACGCTATTCAAATCGAACGTAAGCCTTATCTTATTTTTTCTATGCACATAAAATGTAAAAAAAAAAACAATGACTAATATTTCGGGTGCGTAGAAAAAATAACTCTAAATTAGCATTAGTTCTTCATAGAATCATTCTTGAGTTCGTACACGATTACTCATATTCCAAGAAACTCTTGGGTGGGAGCACTTAAAACAACTACTTACAAGTGCTTGACGTATCAGCCTATCATTAACCGGCTAGGTACCTATTTACTGTAATGTTCAAATCATAATTTCTGTTTCTCGAAACAACAGTAATAAACGGCCCATTGTCCATTTTTCCTGAATTTAGCTTTCTACGACTCAGAAATACTTTGAAATTGTGTTTTAAGAACTCGAGATTGAAATCGATTTTTGTTTATAAACTGATGTGTGGATAAACATTGTCTCTGCTTCAACGTAAGCTCGCTTTACCATTTAGAATCAAAAGTGAAGTTTGCATTTTTATATTCTTTTTATAGCGCACTCAAAATGCCATTGAATGTTTATTAGGTACTCAGTATGCAAGTCGGTGAAGGTGCGATCAGCGTGCTCTCGACTGTGGTGCGCCCATCGTACCATGCCTCACGTCTGCCGGTCCAAGCGAGCCCCACCTTTAGAAGGGACCCCGTGTGGACACAACCGGGTAAGTGGTTAAACTGCTTATGTGCTTTAGAAGACACGGTTGCTGTCTTTGATAACAGAGATCTGGTAGGTGGTTTAATTCTGACGGGCTCATCGAATCATTCGACACACCGTTTTTTTTTTTTTTTATTATTTGGAATGGGTTTGCTCTTGACTCTAGACACTAGGTCAGGGATGACCGTGACAGAGTTGACGATAAAGCGAGCAAACCCAGAGGACCGACGGAACACAGTAAGCTGTTTGGCGCCGGACTCCGGTGAGAGGGTGGTAGCAAGCTAGGCGGCCCCTTGCGGAGCCTACCACCGCTTTGTTGGGATCATTCAGCCGGACTTATTCACAGGCAAGTCTGTGTTGCCGTTGCCCGGGGTGGCCCACTAGGAGGTAGATCCCATCCCACCCCAAATCCAACTCTGGTGTTTAAACAAAGAAAGAATACTATCAAAATGAGCAACCTTAGGGAGCTTCCAATACTTACTTATTTATATAAAATACTTTTACGCACTGTTGACTTTCAATAAGAAATAAGCTACGCTCAATTTTGTATCATGATAGCTGTTTTCCGATACATTCACTTAAGAGTACCTACTATATTGTTCTTTTGTACATACAGGGGTTTAGTTATTGAACGTACCTGTAGAGTTTTAAAATAAAGTTTAGGTCTCAATTTTTTTTTGAAATTTGCAAAGTATCCTATAAGATGCTAACTAAAAACCACTCTCAGCATACACCTCTAGATTTTACAGAAAGGCTTTCAAAAACACCCTGTATATTTAATGACATAGCGAGGTGTGGGAGAGCCGCGAAGAATGCAGGCGAGTTCGGTATTCATTTGCAAATCTGTTCATGTGTACGCATTCACTCAAAGGGGCCCTGCCGCCATTGGTTGTCAAACTCAATCGCTATTTCACATATCAAGGGAGAGGTATTATTAATGCCAAGTGTGATGACGTGTTGTGAATGTGATACGTTCAAAATTCCATTCGCAAAATGTACAGTACGTCAAGGATTTAGATGAACGTGGGCGCTGATGAATTGAAATGAAATGAAATGAAAATTTGCCAGAAAATTAATACCTTGCGTACAATTGCGTTTTGGCGTCATGCTGGTGGCATTAGTTCCTTATTTTGCCACGTTCATTTAAAGTTTTGTTGTAATGTAAATGTCCAAACCCTGCCACTGGCTAGTAGCTGTCCAATTTTAGCATAAAAGTGTGTTGCTGTGTGCAGGGAATGGCGGTGTCATCGTGACGCGTTTAGAATAATAATTCCAATTACAATTTCATTCATGTGAAGCGCTCGTTGGTCAAATGGTTAGTGCTTATTCATTTCGAAAGCGAATGTTAAGCAACCATCGCCGTGGCCAGGCCATGGATGGGTGACCGGTAGTGGTATAACAACTCGAGCGTTTCCGTGCTTCGGAAGGCACGTTAAGCCGTTGGTCCCGGTTAATATCGCAGATATTAGTCGTTAACGACGAAAGTAGCGACGAAGTCGTAGATTTTTATTATTCTCGTTAATAGTCCTTGAAACTTGAAAATAGATTAGGTATGGTATATAAAAACAAACAAATGTCCTTGGCCACGAGTAGATATTTTAGCTTCATAAAACACTGGATAGGAAACATTAGACTTATGAAATAAGATATGAATTTCCTAGGGCGGTTCTATTATTGAACTGTGTGATATGAGGGGAACTTTCCACAAAAGAGCTTTTATGTTAAAGCTTCTTTAAAGGTATATTTTACGTAGAGTTGAACTAAGGTACTTATATTTTACTTAAATTCCGACTAGACGGAGATACATGGCATCCTGACGAATAGAGGCATTAATTAAAAGAAGCCCCAAATAAAATTAATTGATGTACTTTGTTCTTCTTGTCTCCTAATCCTAAGGCCCGTATTTATAATCAGCTCTCAAGAGTGACAGCGAGTTTGAGTTTTTATCAGAAACGTCATTTCAGTACAAAACGGTCTGTCAAATTCGTACTTATATAATACTGCTCTCAATCTTGAGAGCACTTTATAAATACGAGCCTAAATGTGGACTGACAAACCTTGAGGTGTTATTAACGGACCTATAATTTTATGTGATACAAAACAAACATTACAACATTACAACTGCGGTGGCTCAACGTTGATGAAGTATTCATATTCACTTTGTGAGATTTTTCCCAGTTTGTTAAGGACAATGCAGGCTGAATCACTTGATTGTCTGAAAAACAATCCATGTTTCGGAGGGCACGTTAAGCGGTCCCAATCGCTGTCTTTGAATGTGGTCGTAACACAAACCATGTCAGAGGCCTAGTCGCTGTACTTGTAGGCGGTCTTAAAACTTAGACTCCAGGGTTCATCGGATCGATCGTCACATTTTTTTTTTAGGAATACTACACGGTGTGGTTTTATTTATAATCATAATAGAGAAGATTTCATTCAGCTGCGGCTCTGAAAGCAAGTTTATTTATAATTTTGATGTTTTTTCCTGCTCAGTGGTGCGTGGACCGAGTCTGCGAACCAATGCCAGGTCACAGCGAGGACCAAGTCCCGAAGTGGGAGGAGTGGGGGGCGTGGAGCTCTTGCAGCGCTGATTGCGGGTACGGGCTGCGCACGCGACGACGGCGCTGTTGGCACAAGGGGTAAACAAAGATAGAAGAGAAGAAAACAAAATCGTATATTAATCAATCGACCAAGCATACTTATTAACCAATCGAACTAATCGACGGATCAAACCAATTGACCAATCAAACGAAGCCACCGAACAAAACAATCAAACCAATCGAACGATAAAAACCATCAGTATTATAACTAACCAAACTATGGACCAATCAGACCAATCGAACCACCAAACCAAACATCCGACCATACCGTATCGACCAAAGAAACAAATAGACTAATAAAAATTAAACCAATCCGAGGTACCAATGAAACCAAATTGATCAATCAAACCAATTGACCAATCAAAGGTAATCGAACGATCAAACCAGCTTACCAATCAAAGTGATCAAACGATATAAACAAACGACCGATCAGAATTTAAAACTGCTATCTTGAGAGGTATAGAATAAACCTCAAATTTTATTGTCAGAATGTCTAAAATTTACTAAATGATAACTTACACTGGAATACTATTAGACAGATCTATTCTTAATATTTAAATTCACCTATTTAGAGAACACTTCCACTTTATAACTCAACAACAACAAGATAACTTCATTCAAACTACACAGACCCATTTTGCAAGTTGGAACTTGACAATAGTATGCATAGTGTATTTCCATTATCTCATTAACATGGTTGAGTGTTTTGCTTTGAAGTTTTGTTTTGACAGACGTGTGAGTGAGGTATATGAAAATAACTTCAAAATAAGGTTTGACAGGAAAAAATTGTATTACCAATGATTTTGATGGGTGACATTTTGTTGATAAATCAATATTATGATAATTAATTTTAAACTTTTCAACAGGTCAATATCAGAAACCGCTTGCGAAGGCGCCGGGTCGCAAGTGAACACCTGTTGGAGTGGCGTGTGTGCAGCAACTAGGGATGCGCGCGCAGACATGTGTGCGCGCAGCAGTCGCCGGCTCATACCACACGTTCATACCGATGGTGAGTGAGTGAACGAATGAGTGAATGTATAAATAAATCTTTACTTAGTAAATCAGTGAATGTCTGAAAATTCGCAATGACTTACTGAACATATTCTTCACCTTTCCTTTCCTTAGATCGGATTTATTAACTTTTTTCTTTTCATCAGAATCAAAGCAGTGCCAGGCTTGGTGCGTGGATTATGCAGGGGGTGAACCGACGAACCTCGGAGTCGTGACAGACGGAACACCCTGCAGCTATGACAGGCAGTTCGATGTATGCTTTGAGGTTAGCATATCAGAAAAAAATGTATTTAAGTACATTGTACTGTGAAGAACATTATGTAGAGTGCAGGATGCAGATGAAACAATAACTTTATTGGTGGCTGGCAGCCATTGGATACGAAAAGCCGTAGACCATACTCAGGCGTGCCTTGAAAGATGCCTCTGTCCAGCAGTGGTCTGAAACGGTCTGGTGATGTAATGTTTTAGTTGGTTCGAGCGTCGGCATGGTACGACGAAGATCGTGGGTTCAAATCCCATCTAAGTGTAACTTTTAGCATCTTTATTTTCATGTTTTAAAAAAATGTTTTATTAGTTCAGAAACATGAACGGGCGGCAGAAGCTAAAACATAGAAACTAGAACCAAATAAGTTTTAATGGCTTTAGTTTGTGTTCCACCGCAAGGGTTGTCTCCATTATCCCGGATCAAACCATAGGAATTAATTAGCAGCCTAGGACAGCTTTCATAAAACTAAAATTTACAAATTACAAGCACAATTTTATGTACGTTGCGTAGGCGGCAAAGTGTATTAATCCCCCTAGTCTATCTGCTTCCGTGGTTTAGTGGTCTGAGCCATGGGCTCTCGATCCGGAGGTCCCGGGTTCGATTCCTGGCGGTGGACAACAACTTTGTGTTGTTGTTTCTAGTTTGGTTACGACATTGTAGACTGATCACCTAATGGTCCGAAAACTAAGATGATTCATGCTGTCGCATGCGCATGTACATAATCGGTCCTGCGCCTGATTTCTCTCTGGTAGTGTCACTCAATCTCTTCCATCAGAATAAGAGATTGAATGAATAGAGAGTGCATTTGTGTGTTGCGCAAACACTCGGTTACTAAAAACTTAGTCCCGCGCAGATGGTAATAAGTTCCAAAATAATGGAGAACATTTTAGATAGTGAGCACAAACAACTAACATGATTTAAGATATCCAATTTGGGTCTAAGCTGACACCCACGCTTGGGTCTAAATGTGTACGTGAAATAGAAATTTCAGCGTGAAATTGAAAGACTCTCGTGGCTAAAAATAGCCTGTGTTTCTGGAATTGTAGTTATCTAGTTATTTGCCGTTTTTTTTATCCGAACCAATCTTAATAAACAATTTCTACTAACATTTTGTTTAACCGTTTGTGAAGCTGGTTTCAGATAATGATGTTGGTTGGCAGGTAGGGTATGTTCATATTCGATCATACGATGTTTTGACAAGATTTCGACATACTCATTTCAACTACTTACTTACACCTTTGTAGGGCAGAAATCTTTCGTAACTAGGTATTCAGGTACCAATAAATTAAAAATGGCACAGCATAAAATATAATAACTTTGGCGGTTTCAGTTGTTGTCCTTCTAATTTGAAATCTTCCCTTCGACCTTTTTGCAAGTCCCTGTATCACCTGCATTTTATGACCTCCCAAGTGCAGCGTCAGTAAATTCCCTACTAAACCGCAGTCTGGTTGCAGGGCACTTGTGTGCAAGGGCAGTGTAACAGCACCGACCCGGCGTGCAACTGGTGTCCCGACGGATATTGCAACAACAACACACACTACTACACCAGGCATCTTGGCAAAGGTAGGTTTCACTTGTTTTTTGTACAACGTGTAACAGAAAGGGTTTAGGCATCGAGAAATGTGTGAATCTACCCATGAAACTGAACAACTTTCCCTAAGAAACATAGGTCGAAAAACAAAAAAAAAATTGTGACCTTTCATACAAAATGCATCAGCTGATAGCGTATTTAGTATGGGCAGTCAAATTTTTTTTTTTCGTATTTCGACCTATGTTCCTTAGGGAAAGTTGTTCAGTTTCATGGGTAGATTCACACATTTCTCGATGCATATACCCTTTCTGTTACACGTTGTATAAAGCAATGTTTGGACTTACTTGTTTTTGTAAGACGGAGGTTTAGACCTCGACGTTACGACCATAATATATGATGGCCTTATTATGGCCAGATGTGATTTTCGACTCAAAAATCAGTCAAGTCAAAACAAGTTAGCCGTTCAGTTTTCATTATGAATAACACTTGTTTATCGTTTAGTAAAGTTAGTTTTCTGCCAGTGTGCAATACAATAATTTTAGATAAAAATTCAATACGATACGTAACAATACTCAGCAGGGTCGTATTTGTTTTATTTTAATATACGTCATAATACCATCGATTGTCAATTTTAAACACTTAGCCATATCATTTAGGCCCGTATTTATAATCAGCACTCAAGAGTGACAGCGAATTTGAGTTTGAATCAGAAATGTCATTTCAGTACAAAACGGCCTGTCAAATCCACACTTAATATCGCTCTCAAACTTGAGATAGCTTTATACGAGCTTAAATACGAGCCTTAAACTGTTTGCTGTATCCAATTTCTAAAGCCTCTAAATGTAGAGAATAGTTTTGCAACTTGTTTAAAAAAAATAAAAACTTCAATAAATTATAGTTGAAATAATGGAAAACTTTTCAGAAAAGTGGCTTTGCAGCTCAAAACTCACGTTCAAACTTTTAACTCTTTTATATTGAAAACTGCGAAACGTATTTTATTTGCTGCACACGTTTAAAAAGCTCGAAGTAGGCAATGAATTTTAAATTTTATTTCAGTTGTTGTCTGAATTTTCGTTTCTACATTACGATGTTCTATCCATAAGACCCTATAAAATTAAACGAATAACGACGCCATAAGTAATCTAGAACTTAATAATAATACAGAATCAAGTAACAAGACAATTTATTAAGACTAATTTTCGTCCTAGAACAAAGCAATATCAATTTCTGTCTGAATGTCCCAAGGTCAAGTCAAATTAGGTTTCGATCAAATTTCTGACAGCCCAGACCCATTATTGTAATAAACTTATTAATTAATCCTTCCTCAGGATGGACTCGGATGACTGTCATCCCACACGAAGCACACCAGCTATCAATCCACATACTAACTCCCTTACCCTTACGGATAGCTGTACGGGAAAGAAAGAGAGAACGCCCGATTCTTGAGCTGAGCAAACACTCGAAACGCTTTGAGATTGAACAGAACAACTATTTGAAATATGACCCGAGTGTGCCGCAGAACCTGCAGATCATAGATGTGGATAGCAACGTGATAGATATTAAGGAGGAGGAGAGGTTCGGGTGGGAGGGGGAGGTGGTCACAGCTGGGACCCTGCTTAAGTAAGTAAAACAATTATAACAGTGACGAAAAGGTGTAGAACTCTGTCGAGACGAGTTACAAGAATACTTTTTTATGGAAAAGACAAACTTTGTAAGGACAAAAGGTAGAGCGTGTTGCAAAGCTTTTTTTTTCTACGCTTCATATTTCTTTTTCCGAAATACGTTACGTTCCTTGCTCGAAACACATTAGCTCGAAATTCAATTAGATCATCATAGATCTATACTGTAAGTAACTATGTAAGTGCTACATTTACCCATTTCATTTGACAGGTGGAAACAGACTGAGAGTGATGTTCTTATCACCGCCAATTCGAGGTTGCAGACAGATCTGATGATTATGGTGAGTAAATACATCAACCTTTATTGAATAAAGTTTATTCTAATAGGTAATAAACCATTTTCAAACTAGGTAGGTACTAACATTCAATTAGATATTTTTTTCAATTTGTTCTTTATTTTATTTCTGTATTCATTATATGAATTTCAAAGAGATATTCTACTAGCCAAAATCCTATTTATTATCGTCAAATCTGCGACTGTGACATGTCACCAAAATGGAAAAACGGCTTGACGTGTAATTTTATTTAGTCACATAAAGATGTTGGCAGAAAATATTAACTTTGGGCACTCATCTCATAAATCCCGCGGGAAATTAGCTTACGTCTTAACCAAAAAGGCCTCATTCACGAAACACGACGTGACACTGCCAGAAAGGGAACTATGAAAAGTACACAAAGTAGTGCAGAAGCGAGACTTCGTACTATACATAATAGATGGAATCTTACTTCCTACTTCATATTATAAATGTGAAAGTTTGGACGTTTGAATGTTTGGATATTTGTAACTCAATTACGCTTTAACCACTGGACGGATCAGGAAGAAACTTGGCGCATCTATAGATTAGGTCCTGAAAAACATCTTCATTTCCAAGGAAAATCAAATGCGGGTGAAACCGTGGAAGGAAAGCTGGTTAACTATAGATGGCACACCGATTAAAATACACATAAATACATTTTGGGCAGTTCAAAATTTAAAATGGACAAATTTTGTCTACGCCGTAGCACATCGTAGCGTGTGCTACGAAACTTTTTTTTTGCAACACTATGGCTCGTATTTATAAAGCGATCTCAAGAGTGAGAGCAATATTAAGTATGGATTTGACAGATCGGTTTGTACTGAAGTGACATTTCTGATAGGAACTTAAACTTGCTGTCACTCTTGAGAGCTGATTAAAAATACGGGCCTAAGAATGTTTTTACTTAAAAATTTATGTTTTCAATTAATATGACAATATCTTTAGGATAAAATGTACTATTAAAATAAATAAATAAGGTGATTGACACACGATATTGAAATACTATTTCCAATATTCATTCCAGTTACAATCTACATGAAAACAAATCTTTTCCAAATGCACATGATGTCAAATTACAAAAAAAAAAAACTATTGTCTAATCATTATCATCAGCCACAACAGTCCACTGCTGGACCACTGAGCATATAATCACTACGTTTTATGCTGGAAATGGGCCTCCCCAAAATTGGGGGTATATGCCATACTCACCACGCTTGGCAGGCGGGTTGGTTTGGTGAGCGCAGTAGAAGTTTTACATTCGCAGGGAACGCTGCTGCCCATTCCCTGGATTTATCCCTTAGTCGCCTTTTACGACACCCGCAGGAAGTTATGGGGTGATGCTATTCTAACCCACACGGCACGTATTGTCAAATATATTGTACAAACATCTTTTTCTCGCCAACACACTGTACCATTCTTATGATGAGGGTATGAGCATCCTTAATTATTCAAGGGCTCTCAACTCACCAGCAGAGTTAATTGGCAGCGGGATTCGTACGTCCCTTTAACATGGTTTATTTCTGAAATGCTCCATTTTTTTTTCAGTTCCTCGAAAAGTTAAGTTGGGAATACATTACACCGAGTTTTTTCGGTCATTTGTTTTTTATTTGGATTCCGAGGACTGTTTTGCCTTTGACCTTTGTAAAGGGGAAATAGAAAATGCCGGTTTTTAAATCTTTGCTGAATTGGAGTCAAAAACATAGGATGCACTAGATTTTGTGATAATAGGCTAAAATGCATGGCCGGAGGTTCTTGGGATAGATAATACAGTCATTTTATTTAATGATCCTCAAAATTGAGAGATGTAGAGAGACTTAATACTTGTTTGTATTTTTACAGTGTTTTATTTCTCCTATTTTAAACGGTTTATGTTTATCATTGAGGCTCTACCAACTTCGTTAGAGATAAAAGTGTGAGTTAGGTACTCTGTTTATGGTATTAATCATCATCATTGGCCTGCATCAGTCCACTGCTGGACATAGGCCTACTCAGCTCGGTCTTCATCCATTTTCATCAAATTTCTGCCCGCTTTTTTACAGACATTATCGCCCCCTACTGGTTTGTGGTATTACAAAAAGTTTTAATGCCATTCGAAAAAGGGGATTGAGTTGAAAAATACCAGTAATTGCACTACGACCGTACAACATGCAAATGTTAATAATTCAGTAAGAAATCGATAGAGCTATTTTTAGCTCGTTTATTAGTATTGGTTGCACTACAATCTAGGCCAAACTGCTACTTACATGGGTGAAGTTACTTTATTTATCTGATTTTACTAAAACCTGTGTGCCGACAGTTAGATTTTTATTACTTATTTTAAAGCAGGTAACAACTCTTGCAAACGATATTTTTTTCATTGAACTTAGCTAGCATATTAAGGCCCGTATTTATAATCACTCAAGTGTGACATCGAGTTTCAGTTTGTATCAGAAATGTCATTTTTGTACAAAACGACCTGTCAAATCAAAACGGCCTCTCAAACTTGAGATCGCTTTATAAATACGAGCCTTAATTTCATTTGTTTTTGCTTACTCATCTACTTAATTATTAATGAGTCAATATTCAATTAACTTTTAGGTCTAGAGGGCATAATAACAACCAATATTCTTGGAATCGGATACTTGCTCTGAATGTCACGGGTAGGCCCAATTAAGGGAAATATTTTATGATTTTCTTTGGATTTTAAAGATACGAATTACCATATTTTATTAAACACTTTTCTAACACTAAAAAGGTGTCTGATTGTGATATGTAAAATGAACATAATCATTTTTTATTATATCTACGGATTTATGATCATGTCATGCATGCTTCTTAGTATTAAGGCATACAAGTACAAACAAGTATGACCACCTATTTTTTTGCTTTTGAAACTTTAATTGGGTAAAACTAACTAATGAAAAATTTGTGGTCATACTATAAATACTTTCAAACAAAGATACCATAAAACTCGCTAAACAATTTGGTTCATGCAAAAACAACACTTCAAACTTCAGTGTTTGAAATGAAATTTTGTTGTTGACAGGCGATTCCAGAACATCTGGTGGTGACTAACGAGCTGATCCCAGTGGAAGTAGCTGTTAACTACAGCACGCCTGCGGCTGTAGGGCATACGCGCCCTTTGGAGTACAGGTAATAGGAATTTTTACACTCAGTAAAAATTGTAAGTACTTATACATAAATGTAGTTGGTGAAGTCAGCCCTAAAAAATCACTGGCATTCACACAGAAAAAAAAAATATAAAAAGTTTTCTGTGGCATCGCATCCTTCCTTCTGAAAAGCTTCCACGGTCTCCTGAAATTCAAACTTTTTTCAATAGAATTATTTTTCCAGTAAAATTTTCTTAAAATGTCTCCTCTTAGTTTTGCCTCGGCACTTCTACGGTAAGTTTTATTTTACAGACTGCATTAAAACTTTAAAAGTTGTTGTCTTTGTCTAAATATTTTTTTTATATCAAGTAGCATTGTGTTATATAATAATATTAACATGAATAGGTAGGTATATCTAAAATCTAACGAAAATACTTCTACGCAAGAACCCATAATGATGGGTTGTATAAAGTAAAACATTTTCACCTGTTCACTTTTATTACAAAGGTCATCGATTCAATGATGTGAAAACATATACTCAGGTCATTATGTAAGCCTAACCTGTGGATGATTGATTATGCCCTGTCCATAATGTCCAAGGCTAAACGTCCATCAACCCCAAAGCTTACGAAGGTTAAACGTAAATAATTACAAATATTGTAGAGCAGTTAAATCGATTAGCTTTGAATAACGAGTAAGGTCAAAAAGTATCACATCACCCTCATAGCATCTTGCTGATATCATAAAAGCTAACTATAGGATATGCCAAGAGTCAGTGAAATTACTGGCACAAGAGACATTCCATCTTAGGTCTCACGGTGTGAAACGCACTCTGCTATTTCACTAGGATCTAGTAATACAACACAATGGTCCTAAGGATCTAGTGGGATAGTAGTAGTTATTATGAGCTACGGTGCTGCTTACCATCAGGTGGGCCGTATGCTTAGTTTCCACTGTATAACAAAAACACATTGTGAGCTGGCCAACCTGCCTGCCAAGCGTGGTGACTATAGTGATTCCTATTGGCGTCGCGTGGTGCAGCCTGTCACTTCTTGGTACAACGATATGCATCTTCAAGCAGCTTTACAAGTTGCGTCGCTTCCCGGTGTGAAATTTGATCCTTAAAGTAGACGCAAAGGGGCCAACTGCACGAAAACTACTGTCTCTAGTGGGTGGAATAACAGATAAAGTTTTTCGCTTACTAATAGGCATGCTCTATGTATATTGATATAAAAAGCATTACGCCTGTATACTGTATATTTTAAATCTGCAAACTCAATTTTATAAGTGGAAAATTACGTGCAACGCATTAATATTCATAACTGCACAAATGAATGCATTCCACTAAATTGCGCAGGTAAATCAATTAGTTTATCAAACTACTGATGTCAAAATCGCTAACAACCAAACTGTAGAGTGTGCAATACAGGGTGTTATGTTGTGTACAAATATATTACGGCCCCATATAAAATGATTCCTTCGATCAATGTCGATAAAACGTTTGTATGGGGAAGTCAACTATTTTTTTAATTTCCCCGAAGAACTTCTTTGTAAAAGTTGTCCAGTTTCGTTGACCGAGCAACCCCTATCAGTTTGCGGAAACCTGTCTCCTACACCTTGTGTAGTAGACCTAACTTATAGTGGGCAATATATCCTTATTTGGGAGGTAAACTGTCGTCGACCCGAAAGTTTGTCTAAGTAGAACCCTTAACAGAGTGTTCCTGTGAAGTTGATCCCAATCAATGAACTAAGGGCGTAGGGGATTATTCTCCAAGTATTATTACTTCGGGAAACTTCCGTCAAAGCTTTGTGCCATCAAAGTTATATTTGTCTTCTTGATAGCGACAAACGATGCGTTGAATTGGCGTCAGAGTATTCAGAACAGCTATTAGAACTCTGACATAGTTTGCCGGTGGTTTGTCGCCTGTGTAATGAATGACTACTGTCGAAGACGGTGACGGTGGTGGCTTAACGTACTCTCCGAATCACGGATCCACCTTAAATCTTAAATGTCAATAAGCCAAGCGACAAGTACCGCAAAGTCAACAAATCGAACCACTGGATCGAAATCCAAACCAAATATAACTAAACCAGAGGCATGATAATAAATAAGTGATTCCCACTTAAATGTAGTTATGTAGCAACACTGTTTTATTTATTTTCTTTCCTTAGATCCGCGAAGCGTAAAAATATGTGAATTATCGTATCTTCCAAAAAGCTTTTAAATATCTATTGGATTTGCGCATGACTGGTCCATTATCTACACAAATTTAATTTGTTGCCGCCTCTATTGCCTCTATCCCGGGATTGAATCTGTGCCCGAATTTAAGTGGTTTTTAGCTCTATCGACCTACCGTAAAATGTATATTGATATTAGATTTTGTTATAGTAGTCAGTTCGAATAGCTACCTTTGAAGTAGCTAAGTAATAGGTATTGCTGTCTAGCATATAGGCACTATTGATTAAAAATTTAAAGGTCCATGCAATGTTCTTTTTACTTTAGCCTCTAGAGGGACATGGAGGAAACTGGTTTGGGTTTTGCGCTAGAGTCTAGCGTAATACTTAGGCCCGTATTTATAATCAGCTCTCAAGAGTGACAGCGAGTTTGAGATCGTATCAGAAATGTCATTCCAGTACAAAATTACCTGTCAAATCCGCACTCAATATTGATCTCAATCTTGAGATTGCTTTATAAATACGAGCCTTAGTATACCCATCCTTCCATGATATGATAAGTCAGCTGCCTTAAGCCATCAGGACACTACTAGGTTCATTCTTTTCTTTTAGATGGTCCAGTGATCGGGGGCCATGTTCAGCGTCTTGTGGTGGCGGTATGCGGGTGGTGCGCCCGCGCTGCCCGCGTGATCAGAGGTGTGCGCCGCCACGGTACGAGCGATGCAACACGCACAGGTATTTTTTAACCAGCACTTTCTTTCTTTATTTTTATCTTTCTTGCTCACTTTCCCTCCCTCTCTTTCTTTATTTCTATCTTTCTCGCTCACTTCTCTCTGTCTCTCTTTAATTATTTATTTTTACCTTGCTTGCTCTGTTTCTTCCATGCTGGACTGGGAGTGATAGAAAAACATAGAATGAGCCAGCTGCATCTCTTCCCGGGCATGCTGTAAAAATCAGCTAAGGGATATGAGGGTTGCATGCGATGGGCTGACAACCTGTCAATACAGCAATATAGAGATCTAACTGGAATAACCCTCAAAATTTGTCAGACCCATTAGGGATAAAGGCGTGATTATATGTATGTATGTATGTATGTTGCTCTGTTTCTATCTCTCTCTTTCTTTTTGTCTTTTATTTTTTTTTCTTGTCTATCTTTTCTTCCTTTTTCTTGGAAGCTAGAAGAAAGTCTAATACCTAATAGATTTTTGATGATGAATGCCAAAATAATGAGATAAACCACCTGAGTGAAATATTTCTACATTATATTTTTACAATGTTCGCTTACTCTAATAAATTTTACTACATCATCATCATCTTCCTAGCCTTTTTCCCGTATTTCACGGGGTCGGCTACCTAATCTAGGGGATTGAACGAGGGTACTGGTTTTTACACAGAGCGACTGCCATCTGAACTCCGCAACCCAGAAGGAAAACCAGACCCAATCCTAGATTAGGCTACACACAACCTTTGAATTTTTTCGTAGGTGTGTGCAGGTTTCCTCACGATGTTTTCCTTCACCGTAAAAGCACCGAATAAACGTACATATGAAATTCGAAAACCGAAAAACACATTGGTACGTGGTGGGATTCGAACCACGACCTCCTGCACAGAAGGCCGCGGCTCTATCCACTACACCATCCGGGCTTTAAAAATAAATTTTACATGAACAGTAAAAAGTTTCGTGATATGTATTGATAACATTTAGATCTTATCAAGTTGTAATTACATGTGTTACTCTGAATATTTCATTGTTACAAGCCCGAGTCACCACGCTAATTGACCCGATTTCGTGACATTAAACGTGTTTTTTTGTGTTTTTTTTTTGTAGTAATGTTTCTGTTTTGTAATAAAACTAATATGTGAATTCCTCCATGCTGGACTGGGAGTGATAGAAAAACATAGAATGTGCCAGCTGCATCTCCTCCCGGGTATGCTGTAAAAATCAGATAAGGGATTCGAGGGTTTCAGTATTGTAATTTAGGCGATGGGCTGACAACCTGTCACTATAGCAATATACCTACAGATCTATCTGGAATAACCCTCAAAACTTGTCAGACGTGACGGAACGACCTTTGTTTAAGTCGTTTACGCTCTGCCTACACCAATAGGGATACAGGCGTCATTATTGTGTATGTATGTGAATTAACTGAGACTCTATTTTTTAGTTATATGTGTCGTAATGTAGGTGGTATTATGAAAAATGATATTTAGGACCCCAAGCTAGGGAAAAAAAAGGCCACTCCAAGTAAATAAATCTGTATTAACGATCATCAATTACTAAAATGATAGACGTGTTCAAATAAGAGGTTGTATTTAGGAACTATGGAAAAACATGGTTTCTTTGCAAACAGTCCATAAAAATATTGACAGAAAGCAAACTTACATTTTCTCTGAATGAAACTATGAAAAGAAGGAATATCAACTTCATTTTCAAACAAGTTTTCAGATTTGCAAAGTGCAGCTGGCATCAAAGCTTATAGAGGGAAGTCGAAAAATAATTTAAAAAGAAAAAAGTATCTGATGAAATAAATTTACCTTCTTATTTCTCCACATTTTATTCTGAAGATATTTCTCAGTTTTAATATTGGTTTTAACTGCACCGTTTAATAGTCAGTTCACACCGGAAGGAAGGCACTTTAAGGCTCGTATTTATAAAGCGATCTCAAGTGTGTGAGCAATATTAAGTATGGATTTGACAGGTCGTTTTGTACTGAAGTGACATTTCCGATACGAACTCAAACTTGCTGTCACTCTTGAGAGCTGATTATAAATACGGGCCTAAAAGATGCCTCGATACTTTCAAATAGTCGTTTTTGAAAATTACCCTAACAGGATAGAAATAGTTAGCCGAGTTGGAAAGTGGGACGAGTTGGAAAAATACTTCTATGGGGTACTTCCATGCTGGACTGGGAGTGAAAGAAAAACATAGAATGTGCCAGCTGCATATCCTCCCGGGCATGCTGTAAAAATCAGCTAAGGAATTTGAGGGTTTCAATATTGTAATTTAGGCGATGGGCTGACAACTACAGCAATATAGATATCGATCTTGAATAACCCTCAAAACTTGTCAGACGTGGCGAAACAACCTATGTTTAGGTTGTTTACGCTCTGCCTACCCCATCAGGGTTAAATGCGTGAGTGTATGTATGTATGTAGACATAGTTATATCAAAGAAAAACATGCAATTACTGAATTTATTTTATTTACGTTGAATAGTTGCGAGTTCGTTTGGAAAACTGGAGAGTGGGAAGAGTGCAGCGCGACGTGCGGCTCGTCTGGAGTGCAAGAGAGACAGATATACTGTGTACCGGCTAATACAACGTAAGTTTTATCTTCTTTCTTTCTTTGTCCAATTAAAGTGGTGTCGGTTCACAATAGATTAGCTAATCTTCTTATACTATAAAAATCATAATAAGTAGTTAAATTTATTTTTAAAACCTTCCATACACTTTGTACTTATTCACAAGCAATATTATTCACAAACGTTGCAATATAAGACTTTTAAAACACTTTATACTAATCATCTCTGTATTAACCATCAAAACTTGTCAGACGTGGCGGAACGATCTATGTTTCGGTCGATTTTGCTCTGCCTACACCATTAGGGATAAAGGCGTGATTTTATGTATGTATGTAAAACTCTTTATCTAACCTATTCGGTCGATGCAATGCGGACTCTAACCACACTTTATCTAACCTACTAACACAAATTTCTTCCCTTTTCTAAAACATTTCTAGTTGGTACCATAAACACTTTTCCAGCAGACTTACTTTACTTAAATATTTAAAATAGTACTTTTGAAAGTGGATACTGGTTCAAACCAGGTATCAGTAGCTTTAAAAGCTACTAAATATTGTAGTTATCTGCTACGGCGTAGCAAAATAAGCTACGAAAGTGCTACAAACTTCAACTTAGCTTTCCGCTCGCGATGTAACCTAAGCTGCCGCTTGTTGAACTTTCCTGTGGGAAATATTGGGAATGAGAATTTTTCCCGCAGTAATAAAGTAATCTATGTTAAGTTTAGTTTAAATTCCGTGGCTAAATGACTTTTCTGAACTTGCACTATGAAATATTTTTTCATAATATCATAAGGAGCTCGGTAAGCTCTAACTTGAATGTTCATTAGCAATTGCTGAGAATCTAGTTATGGAGCAAAGGGAACTGCTGAGACGAAGCGAAACTAAATCCTTCGTTTCGCCAACCAATCCGGTGAAAGCCAAGCCAAAATCTCCGTAAATCTCAAATCACAAACTTCTGAGATTGAATTTTATAGGAGACAATTATAAAAACAGCCTTGAGAAGTTTAACGGTTGGGTTTGTTTGTAAGTAAATAGTAGCTAAAACTAAAGCAGTAGATTAATCCTTATCATCATTATTATTATTATGCCCATACTATTAGAGAAGACTTTCCCTTTTTCGAATGGTAAAAATATAAACTATTTACATGATAATTTATAACATTCTCCACAGAACATCATCACAAAGAGAGTTGATCAAAAGCAGTGTATCTCCCACACTATGCTCATCATCATCATTACCATCGCGAGAGCAGCCCTGTAACCGCATCCCTTGTCCTGTGTACTGGCAAGAGATGGCGTGGACTCCGGTTAGTATACTTTGCAGTGACGTTCTCCCCTGATGTATGTCTTTGCATACTCACTCTACTAAGACATTACTCCAGTGAACGATTCCAGCAAACTGATGAGGGTTGTTCAGTCAACGAAACTGAACAACTTTTACCAGGAAATTAAAAAAGTTGGCTTTGCTATACAAAATGTCTGATTGAGGAGGTGGTAATTTTGCCTTCTCCCTTCGTTTCCTGAAAGAATTCTCCGGGGAAAGTTGTTCAGTTTCGTTGACTGAGCAACCCCTATCCGTTATTGGAAAGCTGTCCCTATCTTCCCTCACTTAGGCTCGTATATATAAACCGATCTCAAGATTAAGAGCAATATTAAGTGTGGATTTGACAGGCCGTTTTGTACTGAAATGACAGTTCTGATTCAAACTCAAACTCGCTGTCACTCTTGAGAGCTGATTATAAATACGGGCCTTAATATTAGACCTGGTAATCTGACTACAATAATCTCTACTTTTACTTATAGTGCTCAACGACTTGCGGCCGAGGCTTCTCCTACCGGCCGCTCCGCTGCCCAGCATCAGAGGAGATGCTTTGCGGCCCGAAGCCCCGCGAGCGTCGCCGGCGCTGCCGCTTACGCCGCTGCCCCCCCTCCCTCCGTCCCACCACCACCTGTCCCCCAAGCGATACCACCCAGTACTGCGAACTATTCCCCCTGGATCAGCTTCAACGGAACTGCCAGGTTCCACCATTCAGGAGATATTGTTGCAATGCCTGTAAGCATGCGGATTTGATGGAGCATAGAGGTGCTGGGTAAAGGGCTAGTTGGGGATGAATCTGAACTTGATAAGTCCAGTAAGGATTAGGTTTGTCGTTGAAATTATTTATTTAGCAACTAAATAGTACAGTCAAATGCAGAGAGGACAGGAAAAGAGTGGACTTATGTTTCTTTTGACATCTTAATGCTATCTTCATAAATAGACTGGAGCCTTTTTTCGCTTGTGTGTTTAGTTTTGGGGGTGGTGTAGCCAGTCTGGCCAGTATGGTGACATCCCAAATTCCCCCTCAATAAAATATGGACAGAAATAGTAGTAAATATTTTAAGGACACTGCCAATTTAGCTTTCTGCTGCCTTCTATAAGCTGTCTAAAGACTAGTATACATTGTTCAAGGGTCTAGCAGGCTTGAAATTATCCAGTCTGAGATAAAGGCAATTTTTTAGCATGATGGTCTTAGTGAGAAACTTAGTGATGTGTTAGCCGATTCCATGTAATCAGTATTTTTTGTATCTGTTGTATTTATAAGTTAGAATTAATTTTGTACGAGATTTTCTCCACAATAGAGAATGAAGTGCCATAAATATAAATATTGTAATGTACACTATACCAATAATAAATATTTTCTTAGATAAAAATGTTTTTATTACAAAGTGTATTCTATTTCATCATTATTTCCCTATTAATTGTACTGTATTGTATTTCCACGCTATCTATCTATAGTTTGGGAGCGATAAAAATATAGAATGTGCCAGCATTTAATTCATCGCATACACCACAAATTCTACACTTCAAATTCCTGTAGAAAGGATGATAGACCAGAGGGTTTCAATACCCTGAAATATTTCAGAGATGCACTGGAAACCTTTTACGATAATTCTTCACAATACTATCTGAAATACCCTTTAAAATCAGTCAGACCTAACGAAAACGGATTTTACTAAACCATTTATATGCTTTACCTGCACCAACATTGTCTGTGACTTTATTTAAATGATAGTTATGATTATGAATTTCATGGCAGTTAATGATTTATTTAAACGATATTTACCTCCTAAAAACCATCAAAGAATGAGGTTTTATGAGATTTTCCCTGACTTCATTTGCAAAAGAGAAAGACGTAGAACTCATCACCGGTTAAATAATAAATTCAAAAGCGTTTGAACCTCAAACGATGCTCCTTAAACAAGCTAGTGGAAGCTCTTTATTTTATTATACCAGAACCAAAGTAAAGAAAGAAAAAAATATAAGTTCGCCTCGGGCAAAATTTGAACCTGCGACTTTCGGAATGCCGTTCCGTCGCTTTGCCAACTGAGCTACTGAATGTCGCAGGTTTAAGCCCTGCCCGAGGCGAATTTATTATTTCTTCCTTTCATTATTTATGAAATGAAATATCACAGTAAGTGCCAAAATTCTTAAAAAATAAAAGACTGGAAGTCTTTCTTTTTTAGGCATAGAAATCAGTAGATTCTATTCTGAAATGGAATTCTGTCCATTTCCGGCAGCCGTCGAGAGAAACGAAACTTCAACATCCGGCAGATTCTGATATGACGGCCGAAATCCTCAGAGATTACTCCCACTATAGCCCTAAATATTGAATACGTGACCAGAAAAGAAAGGCATATTTTATTTCTGGTATTGTATGGTATAGCACGAAATCTTGATTTATAGTCTTAACACGACAGGAATATCATAAAACATTTTGCAAAATGATGTTTTAATTAATTTAATAAGATCCACATTACTGTCTTTATACATAACTAGCTTTCCGCCCGCGGTTTCACCCGTTAATTGAGTTTTCCCGTGGAAATTAAGGTTTTCCCGCAGTGAAAGTGTATGTCCTATTCCAGAATCTACCTATATGTGTGCGCCAAGTTTCATCCCGATCCTTTCAGTGGTTGCAACGTGGTTGAGTTACAAACATCCAAACGTTCGCATTTATAATAGGTGTTAGTAATATTATGCCTTATATCTTCAGTAATGTGAAAAAAAAACAACAATTAGGTACTACCTACATATTTTCAAAACCCCACGTTTTGGACCACAGGGCCCGGTGGTTTCAGGTCAACAAAATGTAAGTAGGTATAATGGTGCAAATAAAAACTGATTACCTAGACACCCATCTGGAACATTTCCATGGTAATTCTCCACCACTGCAATCCGTTTAATTTTCCACTTTATGCTTTAGTGCACAGAATCCGTTATTGCTTTTAGCTTACCTACATTAGATGGCGCTGATATGCTTAGTTAGTTTTGCTGGTTTCTGTGATCGAATATGCAAATATGAAAATCGATTTCAGCTTTTGACCGCTAACTACATACATATAACATAGGTATATAAGTATACGTAAAGGGTGTAAGAGACAGCTTCCTGTAAACTTATAGGGGTTACTTGGTCAACGAAATTTAAAAAAAATTATTAAAAAAAAAGAAGTTTACTTCCCCATACAAAATGATCACCGCAATTTGTACGTATGGGAAAGTCAGTTTTTTTTTTTTCAATTTCTGATTGTCTTCATTTCTTGGTGAAAGTTTGTTAGTTTCGTTGACTCAGTAATCGTAACCTATCAGTGTCTACTGATTCCTACGTTATATCCGGGAAGAAAAGCAGCTGAAACATTCTATATTTTGCAATCGCTACCAGTCAGTACATCATAAACGAAAAATTTTATGAATCATCTTCAAATATATGTGGGATTGGATCTTTTTGGTGAATGATCTATTTATGAACGATGACGTATGATAGTTTTTAGACGAAGGTGTGAGAAAGAGACGATGATAGAGTTACGTTATATGAGTGTGAAAGAGTAAGCGAATCAGCATGGCTGGATTAGTTTGAGTGTTAGTTTCACAGACTTAGGGGCGGTCCCATCAAGTTATAAACGAGTTTATGAGAAGATAAACAGTGTGTCAAAAATTTCGATCCCACGACCATCTTTTTTAGGCATTTTTGTATGGGAAACCATCTGTTTACAAATGGTTTACGAGTGGTTTGCGTTACCTAATGGTTTACGAGGGGTTAATCATACATGACACGAGTTTAGCTTTAACCATCCCGTTGGCAAGGCAACCATGGTGACATACGTTCATAAATGACTTCTATTGTCATTTTTATTTGGGCCGTATTTAAATTTAAAATCGTTTTTCTGAAAAATACAAAGCACAGACAGAAACTTTGAATGCAGAAATAAAAACAGCAAATTGGAATCTCTAGAACAAACCCAAAAAGTTCAAAGTTTTATAAACATTTTTAGTGACTGTGATCATAGTACCTATGATGTTCAACAATAATGAATGACCTACAATATGTAAACATAAACAAACACGTAAGTAAAGTTTGATATGTTAAATCATGATATACCATAGTAATAAACGAAATATAGGTACAAAATTAGTAACTATTCCTAGGTAGGTACTGAAAGAACTTGCGATAGATTTCATTCACCTGCATCCAAGATTATTTAGCCCTTCTGCAAAAATGCTATTCAAGTTGATACCTATCATCATCTTCCTAGCCTTCCGCAACCCAGAAGGGAAACCAGACCTAATCTTAGATTAGGTTACACAACCTTTGACCTCCTGCCAAGGAGGCCGCGGCCCTATTCACTACACCATCTGGGCTTCCTACATCATCCGGGCTTCTCAAGTTGATACCTACCTGTCATATTTTAATATTTATTTGTATGTTTTATTATTATTAGCACGGACTAAAGGATGAAGTGGACATTGCTGCTGCTTTCTGTTTTGGGAAGATGATGTACAAATCCCTATAATACGCTACACCTACGTTTATTTGTCGCGTGTACTGTATGTATTTTAGCTATTCCGCAAACAATGTATTGAAGTTGATTTGATTCCTATGGCAGACGCATATAATGCTGGGAACTAGGAGACGATTTAAAAACTCTGACATCAGAGTTCATCGGTTCACACTTAGACTCGAAGAAGAATATTTTGTATAGGTATAGGACCCAAGAATTTGTTTTTAGAAGTTAGAAGTTCCTTCATTTTATGCTGCTTGTGCGTATAGGAACCTAATTAATTGTGATTTAGTTGTTATTCGATTATATTCCTAATATTTGTATCTTGTTCCAGCCTTTAAGAAGATAACAAATAATAACGTTGTTTACAAAAGAAAAGAAAGTATTGATACAGAGGTATTTACAACTAAGTTAATACCTAAGTAACTGCCTTGCCTGTGTGGTGCCGGATTAGAATAGCATCACCCCATCACTTCCTGCGGGTGTCGTAAAAGGCGACTAAAGGATTAATCCAGGGAATGGGCAGCAGCGTTCCCTGTTATACCCGCCTGCCAAGCGTGGTGAGTATGGCATATACCCCCAATTTTGGGGTGGCCTATGTCCAGCAGTGGACTGTTGTGGCTGATGATGATGAACTGCCTCTGCGGTCTGTTGGTCTGAGCATGATATTATCTATTTATTTCTCATTGAGATTCTCCCCAGTTTGGTTAAAGCAATATGGGCTGAAGCCCTTCTTGACAATTAAATAAACCAGACATTTTGCTTTCTTGGCCTAATTACTGATTCTGACTATCTGCCACAGTCGTTCCAGATCTTTTGCTCCATGCTTTTTCTAAATGGGCAAAAATGTCATAGAGATATAGATAACTATGTGTACCTATATTCGTAATATTTTTTTCTGAAATTCCCTTTTGTTTTTCAGTGTTTTGAAAAAGAATTCCGTGCTTCGGAGGGCACGTTAAGCCGTCGGTCCTGGTTGCTGTCTTCGATATAGTAGTTGTTACACAAACCATGTGAGAGGCCTATTTAGCTGTGCTATTAGGTGGTTCACAATGCTAACACCAGGATTCATCGGGTCTATCGACTCGAAACCCACATGACAGAAGAAAAGTGTTTTGTATGGTGATGAAATGGTTCTCTCGATTTTATATTTGAAGTGGTTGTTACGTACAGAAAACAATAATTTATTATTTATTACACAAATTATACAACATGTTAAGAACAAATTAGTTATTATTTTATAAACCAATAAATAAAGTAATTTGTCAAAATTATAAATCTTGTTTATAAAGGGCAAGGTTGCTCTTCGTCTGATTTTTTGGCTACTGGTGCTTCATTCTGTATATTTTATCCATTGAGTCCTTTGTCTACTTGAATATCTCACACGGTTGTATTTGAGGATTGGTATTCTTATTGGCAAATTATAAATCAAAATAATACGGAAAATCTACTAGTATTATAAGTCTGTGGGAAAATCCTTTGAAACAAACCAAACGGACACACTTGACCACTTGACAGAAAGTAAAATGACACAATGTCACAGGCCATAGATAAAATAACTGCTAGCAGTATAAATCAAAAAAGGATTTACTGTAAAATATTTCATTTTATAACATTAATTTACATAAACTAGTTAACTTTATAAGTAAAAATAATAAAAATAATCTTCATGAATGATCAGAAGTTAGATTAGAGACCTCTTTGAACTTCGTAATGAAACGATAGAAATTAATAATCATAATCAGTCATAATAAAATCTTTTTGCTTTTAAAGTTCCTGATATTAAATAAATAGGTAGG
Source organism: Scrobipalpa atriplicella (assembly GCA_029255725.1). Lineage (NCBI taxonomy): Eukaryota > Metazoa > Arthropoda > Insecta > Lepidoptera > Gelechiidae > Scrobipalpa > Scrobipalpa atriplicella. Next base: position 83,922 of record JARACY010000450.1, read on the forward strand.
TTACCTTAGAGTTTTTATTATGAGCCTGATACTCACTTTTTAATCACAAAAAGATTTTCATCTGAGACTGCAATGAACAAAAAAAATGGTGATCATGAAAGTAGGTCAAATATTTTTTTGAATGATAACTGTTTGAACGATAAAACGCTCAAAGGAGTATCATTAATGTCCTTTTATCATAGCCACAGAATATATAATCAAGGCTTGACCCGATTGGTCGATCATAGGTTTAGGCATGGTTTAGGCAAGGAATCTGGAGGGAACGAAAGTATTAACCAAGTTTTCAAGAATGTTTAGCAATAAACCATCTGTAAACAGCTAGTCTAAACTGTTGGTGGGCTCCAGCCTTAGTAGAGAATGGTTAGTTTGGATGGAGCTGGCAAAGGCGACGGATGTAATATTTTGTGAAGATTTTGTAGAAGCTGAATAAAGAAGTTAATTTTAAGTTAAAGACGTATTTTCTTGCATCCGTGCCGGCCCCCCATCCTATATATACTTACAATCTTTGTTACACCCTGTATAACATCGTTTATTGCGTTACATCGGCTAAAAGCCTTTGTTCCGCCGACGACCGCTTTTAAACTCGCCGAACGTTGAACCAAGTTTCAAAGTTAACAACTAATTACACGAATGAATTTAGATGGAAGCTGTTTGCCAACGTAGTAGTTACGTTTGAAGTTCGCTAAATGGTTCGTTATATACAGCGTGTAACAAAAAGGGTATATGCATCGAAAAAGGTGTGCATCTACCCATGAAACTGAACAACTTTCCCTAAGGAACATAGGTCGAAAAACGAAAATAAAAACTTCCATACAAAATGCATCAGCTGATAGCGCATTTAGTATGGGAAACCAAAATTTTTTTTTCGTATTTCGACCTATGTTCCTTAGGGAAAGTTGTTCAGTTTCATGGGTAGATTCACACATTTCACGATGCATATACACTTTATGTTACACGTTGTATAGTTTCATTTAAAATTTTAACCTGCCTACCCGGATAGATGACACTGTGACCACAGTAGAGAAATCTGTGGTGCCGCCTTTTTGTTATGTGATAAAATTAACACCGACAAGTGCCCAGCACTTAGGCTCGTATTTATAAAGCGCTCGCAAGATTGAGAGCAATAGTAAGTATGGATTTGACAGATCGTTTTGTAAATACTGAAATCACATTTCTGATACGAACTCAAACTCGCTGTCACTCTTGAGAGCTGATTATAAATACGGGCCTTAAATTTAAGAAGAAGAGAAGAAGAAGAAGCAGTCACGGAATCTATAGAGAATATAAAAAATACCATGCATCTTAGTCATTTTAGCACTTTGGTCATTTCACCCTTGAAGGCATGGTTTCTGCTTGCCCACCAAAATACACGTGGTAGGTACTTCTTCAGGTAAAATTTGACAGCCCTGCCTCCAGTTATAAAATAAGTAACTTTGCACCAACCCTATATTAAGCACGTAATGAAATAATTTAGCGAAATAGATTACGTAATGAATTCGTAGCATTGTGCTACGCCGTAGCGATGTAGCACATACCTACTTGTAAAGCCTACTATAGTAGCGTCTTTGCGTAGCATGTGGTTACGGGCGGAAATAGCTACGTCATTTTCGGCGAGACTGGGAAATCCTAGGAAGAGAAATTACCTACTTAATTTTTGTTTTTGAGATAAACTCAAAAAATAAATCTCTTTTATGTAAATTCTCATAAAAATAGTCGTTTTTAACACCTTCTCTTCTACATGATAATACTAAGGTACATTCAAATGATTTCGAATTTTTGGCAATTTATAACGTTCCGAGATTTTCCCCAATTCGATTAGGAAAATGCAGGCTGAATCACCTGATTGTCTGGAAAAAAAAAGATTCCGTGCATCGTAGGGCACGTTAAGCCATAAGTCCTGGTCGTTGTCTTTGATACTAGTCGTTACACAAAGCCATATCAGAGGGCTTGTTACATAGGTGGTTTATAAACCCTGACACCAAGGTTCATCGGGTATCGTTAGTTGATTTGAAAAACCACTCAGAAGAAAATATGCTTTTAATTAACCTTCCATTCTTTTCATGTCGCCCTTTTATAGAACTCCATCGCCGGGAAAATAGGATTTTCAATCGGAAAAATGGATTTCAAATGTCCCTGATATGTGAGCGAGTGATCGATGCACGCTCCAATTTCCAATAAAAGAACGACGAGAGACACATTTATATAAGCCTGGATGGTGTAGTGGATAGGGCCGCGGCCTTCTGTGCAGGAGGCCGTGGTTCGAATCCCACCACGTACCAAGGTGTTTCTTGGTTTTCGAATTTCATATGTACGTTCGGGCTTTTACGGTGAAGGAACACATCGTGAGGAAACCTGCACACACCTACGAAGAATTTCAAAGGTTTTTTGTAAAATTATATACGACGTAAATACTTAAAAGTAATAATTTTCTATCGACCATGCGACATGAGAAGAAGAAGAAGAATACTTAGCAAAAGCTAAAACGTACAGGTCTTCTAAATCATAGACTTGAATAAAATCAACAATATACAGATCTATCTTAAATAACCCTCAAAACTTGTCAGACGTGGTGAAACGGCCTTTGTTTTGGTTGTTTACGCTCTGCCTACCCCATTAGGGATAAAGGCGTGATTATATGTATGTATGTATAAATAAAATCAGACTTAATTTCATCGATACATCTACGCTTTAACTTTCAAAAGGAATTTCCGAACTCATATACCATTACTATCTGAGAAATGCCCTCAATCTTCCTTATTAGACATTCCGTATTCATACACACACACCGATTAGGTTTTCATTACCGAAGTTCTTTTGTTTTCCGCCGAGAGTTGAATATTAAAACGCTCTTGGGTATACCGTATGTTTATCCATACCGATAACAAAAGTTAAGCCAGTTTTTGAGTGTACTGAGAGGGTTGATCGAACTGATAAAGAACTTGGATTACGACTGTAATTTTTTTCAGCTTGGTGTAGTGGTATGAACCTTGCGCGCCAGAACCGGAGCTCGTGGGTTTGACCCCCATATTGTATTGATCATCATATCGTATGGCATGCATCGGATCCTAAACGTCTATGTCCAGTTTCTTCAACCAGTTCACCGCAAACCTTAATAAACGTGTAACGATGGCTTCCTGTACATCAAAGGTTTATTGATTTAAAATCAGTGTTACATAAACTACTACTATAATAACACTACTAACTACTATTATATTATGGTCGTTAGCTAGTACACACTTCTATGTATGGTAACATATACTGTTTACTCATTACAATGTTCATAGGAATAGCATCAGTCCATGGCACATTCCCTCCCCATAGGTATTGTTAGGATTGATTCGATTGTATTGGGCCAACCAATGGACCAACTATGCCAAAGTGCCGATATATTGCCGCTACGTGAGCGCGCAAACTAGTTCGAATTATGATTGTGATGGCCCAATATTGAGGTCAATTCGGCATTGTACACGACATAACTAAAAAAGTCATAGGAAAATAGGAAGGGGCGACAGTGTAGATAGGAATATTTTAAATCCTGTGAACAAGAGCATAGAATATAATTATCTGTAGTTATTTAAGTTGAGATGAGAAAGGGTATCGACAAAATCCTTTCGAATTTTTAAACGAATTCTAACTGACAGAATTATTATTTTTCTGTTACCTTCCCTTTCTGTTCGCTCAGTCATTTCATTAGATACCAGTAAATTATTAATTTCAGTTAAGTCGTGTTCATCGCTGAATCGACACCAATGGCCAAATACTGGTCTTATTGAACAATAGCCATAGATAAAAGCACGTGGGCGCCGTTTGTATGGGAATTGCTGTTGGTTTTATGTATGAAAAGATTATGAGAGAGACGGGTTTGGATTTCCAAGTATTGTCCAATAAAGTATAACAAGGCGAATATATCCATACCAACGATCCATATAAAAACACTATTTATAAAATGCGTAATTGAGTACTTTATTTTTGCCACCTTTTCACTACTTGACCATCGGGCTATGACTGAACGGATACCTTAGGGTCAATTGCTCTCACTCTTGAGATCGCTTTATAAATACGAGCCTAAGAATTTCTTACCTACTTTTTCTTTAGTGTTAAAGGCACTTTGGCCTATGTGATGAATGTGAGAGAAAACGAAACGCATCGGTTCGTCGTTTGTTGACAACTGTTTCGTCCTCATTTCGACTCATCAGATGCGGAAGTGTCCCCATGACGCTCTTATGAGCTTAGCTTGTTTGGATCAGAACGGAATCCAACTAGCTATTAAGCATACTACTATTTCTTTGATTGTCAGTCGAACCAAGATGTACGACTCAACGGCTGAAAAGCGTCTACGGTATCGTCCGCCTGTCCCAAAAAGGGGGAGTACTGTAGCGCACATAGATGGCGCCACATCAAGAATCAACAGTCCTAAAACACGGTATCGAAGTTTGCACGGCGATCATATATACAACTCTATATATACAGACTTTTGTTTTCATTATAAGCTAGCATTGGAATGCTCCTGGCGAAGCTATTGTGCGAACCTAAACAAAATAATTAGAGCTCTTACATAAAGTATACACGTGGTCAAGAGAGTGTAACTGCTCGGAAATATATAAAACTTTAACAAACTGTACCTAATTTATATAAAAAATTGCAAATACCCAACAGTTATGAGAAATTTCATTATAAAAGAGTTACCTAAGTTTTGTGTGAAGTAAAACTGGGACGATTTTATGGCTAAGCTTTGACAATACAATACAATTCAAAACAAAATTTCTTTATTGCACCAAAAAAAAAAAAAAACTACGAACTTAAGGAAAAAAGTTTAGTCAGCGCTGTTATCCCCACGTTTTCCGGTTTTTAAAATCGTCTAGTACTTACCTACCTAGTTTTTATTCGATGTCGTTTCGTAAGCGGGAAATTTCAGGTCATTTTTATTTTAAACGTCTCTCTTTCAGCATTTCTGCGAACTCTTTGAAAATGAAAAGTTTCAAGTAGCGCAATAATTTATTCAATTGCGTTTTTAAATTAATTGTTTTTTTTTTTAATGAATGACCTTTCTACCTCACATTTATATCATGCATCAAAGTGCTAAAATGACAAGCAGAACTGTCATTTTATGATAACTGAAAACCAATGATTTTTGACCTTTATAGAGCTCGAAAAGACGATCACGATGCTGCATCTAACGCACTTCTCTATCCATGGAGTATCTTTACCGAAACGAAACTTCGCAAGATTAAAATATGGCGCGTTTTCCTTAATGGAGTGAAAGTCGTTCTTCAAATTATTATCACCACTGAAAAAAAAAGTATGAAAAATATAAAAGTTTGCTTGGTAGAAATTTCTGCCATAGCGCCAAGGAAGGCTGCCTTCATTGCACTGCGTTTACTTGTTTCAGAATGCCGTTCTATCGCTGGTAGAGCGATTAATTATTATTATTATTTTGACAAGTATTTTAATAGGTCATAGAAGACGTTCACTACTTTTCACATTGATGAAATAAAATATGCCATATTTATGCCTCATCTTTAAAACAATTATCACGTGAGTGTCCGTATTATTGACATTTTAATCGAAGTTAAAAGTAATAAATACTTGTAGAGTTTCTGTCTGCACCAGCTTACCCTCTAAGCTTCGACCTGCGAGCTCAAGTTATATTATTTACTGGGCAATTACGGACGACTTTCAACAAATGGTTTCCGTAGTGCAGCTGCTCACGATGTAATGGTTTATGAGCTTTGATCCACAAACCACAAAGATCTTTTACGTTTATTGATATTGATTAATTTGTCGAGGTATTAATAATTCCCGTGAAAATTAAGGTTTTCTTTTTCCGCGGGGAAATGTCCTAAGTTTCATCCCGATCCGTCCAAGGGTTGAAGCGTGAGAGTAACAAACATTCAAACTTTCGCATTTACAATATTAAGTAGGATTGTAGCTGTAGCATTTAGTCTTTAAGGCCCCCAAAAAGTAGCGAGTTTTAAAAATGAGCTTAAAAACTCAAAACCTTTGGAACAATAACTAACTCTTTACTCGCAAAGATAGATTGTTAAAGAGTTTCTTAAAAAGCGAAGAAAAGTTCGAACTATCGTAAAGGGTAAGTAAGAAAGTAGCAAAGTTAGCTCTCGATAAGTATTGATTATACTCTCTGCATACTCCAGCGCTTTCGTTAGCTTCACAACTTAGCAAGGGAGCTTTTATTTAGAGATGTGCTTAATATAGATAGGTATTGGATATCGAAGAGTTTAGTTGGGTGGAAATTTTAAGTAGAATGATTAATATACTAGCTGTGGTGGCATTATTCTATACGTTCACAAAGTTAGCAGAGATACCTATTGTAACCATTTTTTTTTTCTTTACTGTTTATAGAAGCAGCATAGGCTGCACTGGTGGGAGTGATAAAACAACATAGAATGTGCCAGCTGCTTCTCCTCCCGGGTAAGATGTAAAAACCGCCTGAGAAATTCGAGGGTTACATTACCATGGGTTGTCACTGGAGAAATATCTATATCTGAAGAAAAATATGAAGTAAACCCTCAAAACTAGTCAGACGTGGCAGATTTGACGCTCTGCCTACCCCATTAGGGATAAAGGCATGATTGTTTGAATGTATGTACCTAGTTATCAGCTTTAATCCCAAAAATAAATAGCGATTTCATCAGCAGTCTACATGTTCGCAGCTCTAACCTTTTTCGCAATTCTGAAAGGGGGAATCTTTCTTTTTTCGCGTCAAGTCCTGACTCACAAGTGTCAATTAGGGGCCCATTCGTCGAGTAATGAATAACTTCCACTTGAATAGTGCTTACGGTTTATTTTCTTTTATTATAGTCTTTAAATCCAGTTTTATGATTAAACGATGCTCCGTTTTGTGTATCTTTAAGGCTTTGAGGAGTTGTCGGAAAATACTGGGAGCTGGTTTGAACGGTAAGTAGTACTGTTATGATGAATGGGATGTTTATTTTTTGTTTGATTATTGATAAAACACACGGCTACTCAGTTGTAAGTATGTTTAACGGAGGTTTTCAGCTCAACGTTTCGTCCTTTTCTTCAAGAGTGCGAAAATCACACTACACTTTTGATCGATTATTTCATTGTAATAAGAATAAGAATAAGAATAAGAATAATTTAAAAAAAATGTATAAAAATGTATCGTCGACTTTAAGCATGATTAAGCTAAATAGTTGTGCCGTACGTAATATACCTAAACGACCTAGATGAGAAATTAATTTCAACATTATGTTGTTATAATAATCGTCAAAGGCTTAATCAATTAATATTTATAAATGAACTACATGCTGAATGTCATTATTAAACGCGTGAAATGGTGAAATCTACTTTACAATCGTCATAAATCCACACAAACGTGAATTTCCGGTTTAACCGGAAACAACCGACGATGAACACGGATTAACGCCGACATAATTTCGTTTCAGGAGACATTCACTTTATACAACATCACACAGTCTCTTACGGGGTAAACAGAGCGTCAACGACTTAAACCATTAACGCATACGAGTCCAAATATGACCACTAATTTTTGATAGTTTATTTTTGTTTAGTTACCTTTACTGAGTGAAAATAACTGATAAAAAATTGTGGTCATATTTGGACTCGTATGCCGTAAAGGGTTAATAATAGTCCTCCCAACCAAAGATTATTGGTGACGGCGTCCAATCTCCCAGATCAACCATCTACGCGGGACTAGTTTTTAGTGCCCCAGTGTTTGCACAAAATTGAACATTGCGCACATGAAAATAGTTCATACTTCGACGATGTTGAAGGATCATTTTTGAAAGAACGACCTGTGTAATCTGTTAAAGGCCGATTAGCTGTGCTATAAGGCGGTTTAAAAACTCTGACACCAGGGATCATCGGGTAGTTCGACTCAACCTACTCGATAAGAAATAAAAGATCTACTTTACAGTAATCATAAATCCACACAAACATTCGAATTTCCCGTTTTATCGGAAACAATCCACAATGAACATGGATTATTATCCACAGTGAACATGGATTATAATCCACAATGAACATGGATTATCGCCGATATTAAATTGCTTTTCAGTTCAGTTAGCCTCCACTCGTACACTAGGCGAAATGCACTTCGTAGCTCTTGAATTTCAGCTAATACCACAGATTGGTGATTTACTCGAAACCATGATTACACACAATACTTCCTGCAAACGGATATAGGTTTGCTCAGTCAAAGAATCTAAATGATTTCACGGAAAACCTTTGAGGAAATGAAAATTTTCGACTTTCCCTCATACAAAATGACTAACTCAATCAGAAGCTTTGTATGGGGAAGGTAATCCGCACCCAAAAACAGAAGATTACGACGAATATTCTGTCTCAGCACCACACACAACAGTCCACTGCTGGACATGGACCTCCTCAAAATTAGGGGTATATGCCATACTCACCACGCTTGGCAGGCGGGTTGGTGAGCGCAGTAGAAGTTTTCCATTCACATGGAATGCTGCTGCCCATAAGTCGCCTTTTACGACACCCGCAAGAAGTGATGGGGTGATGCTATTCTAACCCGGCACCACACGGTAATTACAGCTAAATTATTAAAAATATCTGTTATTAAAAAAAACTTTCGATGTTCGGCTTTCATCCAACATCGTATGTCAGAGTACGCAACCGTAAGCCGAAGCTTTGTGGTTTACCTAATCCATTTCACGCGGTCAATCACGCAAATAGACACGGAAAAAGGTCGTGAAGGGTGAAGCGCGTAAAAACCGAGTCAAATGTTATTTTCGGACTTGGCCCTTCACCACAAATGACTACAATGCACTGTACTACCCGACCATCATCACCTAACTGGTTTTAGTGGCTATTCTGCGTACAACATTTTTGAAGAAAAAATATACGTCTTCCTTCAGTGGAGTCGTCATTTGGGTAAGTAAATGCCCTGATAAAATTCGTACTTCTTCCACAATTTAGCAATTCAGTAAGAACACGAATTTACTAAATTTAAAATTATAATCCTGCATCGCACAAATCTGCGAGCTCACACGATACATCGCAAGAACTTGCGGATTGGTTCGCATTGCACATTTCTGCGATGTTACATACTGGCATAATGTACGTCGTGCGAGCTCGCAGATAAGTGCGATGCAGGGATATAATTTTAAATTTAGTAAATCCGTGTTTTTACTGAATTGCTACCACTGTCACTACACGAAAATTGAACTAATGTATCACTACCTCAACAATTTGTCAGACGTAACAAAATCTATTTTTAACAAGCCGTTGAGGCTCTGCCCAGTCCGTAAGGGATACATTTGTTACGTATGTCATCGGTCACGGTCAGTGTCTACATGAACTTAGTGACTGAAACAACACGTACCCTCATCACTGTCTCTGCTCTGATAATCGGGCGCTTTTCCACTAGACGGCACGTCAACGGCAACGGCGACGGCACGGTACCGTCGACGATATCGTAGGTGAGATAATGTATGAAAATCAATGAAATTATATGACACGCTTTTCCACTTGACGGCACGGCACCGGCACGGCATGTCATCGATTCCCATAGATATTGTCACGTGATCTCGCCGTGCCGTCGCCGTTGCCGTTGACGTGACGTCTAGTGGAAAAGCGCCCGATAGCCTCTAACTTCGAGGACGTTCAGAAGTTTATTTTGGCTATAAGACAGTTCACATATACCTATATAAGTAAATAATGGCAATATGTAAGTAAATAAATTTATTTATCGTGAATATGAATCTCCTGATTGTCCGTAAAGAAAAAGAATTCCGTGCTTCGGAAAGCACGTTAAGCCGTGGGTCCCGGTCGCTGTCTTTGACAGTAGTCGTATCACTAACCATTTCAGAGGCCTAATAGCTGTGATACGAGGCGGTTCGAAAACTCTGACACCAGCGTTCATCGGTCATTGTTTTACTCGAAAACCCACTTGGTAAGAAAAAGACCTCATTATCATCATCATCATCAGTTAATACTTATTTAATCAAGCACCACACATTCGGTCAGCAGTGTAGCATTAATTTATTACTAGAAAACCTCCCCCCTAATTTTTAATTATTTTCCCTTAAAAACTTCATAAAGGTACCTTCGTTCTGTCAT